>CM073768.1:90647258-90821335 GCA_037158775.1 Hetaerina titia | reverse complement strand
GTGGCATGTGGTGAGCACTTCTAGTGATGTAAACTGTCCGTCGGATGAGACGTCCGATTGTGGACACGTTTTTTTTCCATCCACGCTAGTTTGATATCGAGGCCTGTTTTCTCTCCAGCCTTCGCTTGCTTGCGGGAGGGAAACCCTACCTACTCATCTGCCCACATCCCTCTTCATTATAAACACACTCGTCACACAGACGACTTTCTCGTTGCTTAAGTCAATGCGTACAATTTAGTAAAGCATGGACAAAATTTTAGTGAGAGATTGAAAATAATAAGTAAAGAAGAGTAATAATTACTGAAGACAATGTTTATCTATATATTTGTCACCTTACAAGCCACCGTTTGGCCGAAGTGTGACGTGCGATCGCACCATACGAAGCACCCACGAGTCTATATAAGCTGTAATGAGCATGCAAAACAATTTAGAAGTCATAAAAATAATTATTTCGATGCGATAGGAATTGCAAACAGCTTTGTGAGCATTTGTTTACCGTTGGCACTCACTTATATTCATACCAATAAGAACGACGGGGTTTCAGACTTCTGCGTGCCAAATTAACATTGTGAATGGAAGTGGAGGCGAATTAAATCACTGTGCTGTGTGCAATTGCTGCGATTTCCCTGAGGGTTTCCACTGAATAATCGTTCTAATAACACAGTTTTGTTTTATGCACCAATGTGTATTTAATTGGTAGGGATAGAAAAACGGTAAACTTCGATTCGTGAGGTCCGTAATTTTAGGAAAAAATGTTGGAATATTCTGTTTCATGGTGGATATTATGAATGTTATGTCAAATATTAATTCTCTTGTAATTGATGCATTGCATCGGAGAGGATGTTTTATTCAAGTGGAGAACCAGATGTATTATAGTTTTGTATTATTGAATATGTGCCAGTAAGTGAACACAGGTACATTGCATGGGAGTGGTTAGTTTTCACGTATGTAATACGTAACGTTCTTCCATTTTTATTCAGCTAGAAATGCATATAAGCTTTATTCTCGCATTTTAATAGAATATGTTCAAGTTCTTTAGTTATCTGGTGTTGATGTAGTGCGTCCTGTTAATAGAGAGTTGAATACTCAATTAATGTAAGCATTCAACATTGGTTCTAATATACGATGCAGTTCATTTATTAAGTATAATGTAAGATTCTAATGAAGAGTTATTGAATATTTCGGTAAAAAGTCTCATATATGTTAGAAGAAATTATATTCTAATAGTCACTATATCATTTACCTACTATATGAGTTTCACATGAATATTTCTCACGTGAAATTGTGACAATAATATTAATTAATTAATTAATTTAACTTGAATAAAAACGGATCTAAACTGATAAAATTGATATTTTTTTTAAATCATGGTATAGGACTAATAGTTTAGTTGATTATCGAAGCATATAACCTAAGGTTTACTAAATGCGTGCCATTAATTTATCATTATGCAGTGGTGATTATAAAGCTAGAATCAAAAGCAAAATTCTCTTTTGAAAATGAACGACTAAATACTATGGTAGAAATATGAAACACAAAGTTATCACATATCTGTACGCTTAGCTACTAGTTTTGAACGTTTAGCAATTAATAAAATGGGTTACTCTGCTGCCGTTAAAATAGTGCAAGGTTTTCACTTTACGGATACTTCCGTTGCCATTTGAAATTGGTTCCCAAAGACAGTTTTGGGTGGCTCTGGAGTTCGCATGGGATTGAGCAACCAAAAATTAAAACTTATTCATGCTTCTCAACCTTTGATCAAGTATTTGAACTAGTGGAACCGATGGGCATGGTCATTATTCAGGCATAAATGTCACCAAGCAACCATAAGGAGGAAGAAATTGATAGGATATACGATCATTTAGAGGACAAAATCATGAGTTTTTCTGCAGGAAAATACGTTTTTGATAATGTGGATTGGAAAAAAACTAATGAATAGAAAGCAGGGCAGTAAGAAGAGTAGTAGAGCAGGGTTGTCCATTATCACTTGTGCTATTTAACGTGCGTGTGGGTCAAATAATTGAATAGACATGGGAAGAGCTAGTGATAGGAGTGAACGTTGGCCGAACATTTGTTAAATCAGTTGGGTTTGCTAATAATCAAGCTCTAATTTGTCAGCAGCCAAGGGATTGCAAGCACTACTAAGTGATTTCGAAATTTAATACGATAAATATGGGATTCGAATCAATATAAATAAAGCAAAAATTATATGGTGTTCTCGAAAGATAAAGGTTAAATTTAACAGTAAAATTTAAGCTCATAAGCCAAAGCAGGAGGAACAGTTTACGTATCTCGGAAATGTTTTGATCTAAAATGATCAAAGTAGTTGGAAAATAAGAAGATGAATTGCGTAAGCAAAGAGACTTTCACAAGGAGAGAATTTACAACAGGGTAAAGGTAAGTACAGTGCTGAGTGAGTGAGTAAAGGTGTTACAAAAAGGCTCGTCAAAATTTTAATATGGAGTGTAGTTATGTACGGTGCGGAAATATGGTCATTGAAGCCGGTTGATAGGAGTAGATCGGAGGATATTGAAATATTGGTGTGGAGAAGGATGGAGAACGTGAAGTAGACAGAAAGTAAAACAAATGAGGGTGTGGTGGGTGAGCAGAGCATATTGTTGAGAGAAATCATAAAGAGGCAGGAAACATCCACGTAAAGCATATTATTTGGCAAACGAGAGCCAGGAATACAATAGGGATGTTGGACGAAATGAAAGGAGGAAGGAACTATACGGAGATGAAAAGGAGCTTGTTGTAGAGTAGAAGTTGGGTCATATTTTACTTGTGGAGACAAGAGAGATAGTTAGGTAGTTATATCCATCCAGATCTTACCTAAAATGGTAGATTACCTTAAAAAAAACTATTATTTTTTTAAACAATTAAGGAAAGGGAAGAAGTGAAAAGACGGTACGGGACTGGAAAGGAAGGGGACGAACTGTTTCTATAATTTTATTTGAAAGGACTGAAATATATGCTTCCTTTTCAACATGAATCAAATTCAGGAATATAATGGAAAATAGTATTCTTGTTTAATCGATTAAATTTTCAAAATCTTTGCAAGTATTATAAACTGTAAATCACATACTCTGCAAAAAAATAAATCGTAATCTATGAAAATTAATTAAAAAAATTAAAAAATATGCCTTGCGTAATTATAATCAAAACTGTGTAACTACTGTTTTTCATTTACTAAAACCAAATTCCATATAGGATTTTAGTTTTTAAAAAGCATTAATTTTATGCTTACATCTTTTGTGGCTATTAATAGTTAATATTTACGCCTGTACATAGAAATTATTTTTCACTCTTATTACTCCTATTATTTATTTCTGTGCGACTAATTTTTTCTGATGATTGAAATACCGATGGAAAATCTCGCTTTAAATGTTATATGGTTCTCATATACGCTATGCGATAGGTTTTCAAATCCAGTTTAAATGTTGATATTCTTATCGTCCTAATGTGAATTAATCGAGCACCACGAAAAACTGCTCACCCGAAGGCTGGTTTCTATCGTTGAGGTCAAAAAGTGGGAGTGGAAGATGTAAAACACGATATAGCATGAAAATCATTTTAAGGGTTTGAGAATCCCTTTTTAAAGTCTCTGTTACAGTATTTCTCATGAATTACCATTTGGAAAATAACGCAGCTTGGGATTATCTGAGTTAACCCAAACAGAAAAACGGAATTTAAGAGTGGAGCTTGATGAAAAATGAAAATTAGTCTATTTCTTGTAACAACAAACTAAAACGCCGATACAAAAGTCATTACCTTAACAAACGAAGAGGTTAATTGTATCTTTTCTAAGTTTTGGAAGACGGGCATTGAATGAACAATCAACAATTTTAAAACAATTAATACTTTGTGATTCTTTTCAAACTGTAGTTAGCCTGCATAATAGATGCAACTCGTGTGTAGAGGTTCGTTGAGAACATTCCGCTGGGCCGAGAAAGAAAGTGAAGAGGCATGAGGGATTTCTGTGGGAAATACGGACGGGGCGGAGCAGAAGAGGAGATGAGGTCAGAGAGAGGAAGGGTTGAAGCCCGGAAAACTTTTCCGTATATCCATAAATGAGGGCCGGGACCATCTCCGAACACACCATCTGAATTGACAATGAACGCGTGGCAAGGGCTATTCTGTAACCACAGCAGAAGTGAAAGAGCGGTGGGGGAGAGGCGGAGGAATGAACCGGGAAGTGGTGAGGGAGAGAGGAGGAAAAAGTGGAGAATGGGTTATTTTCTAAAAGAAGTACTTAAAGTCAGCCAACCAGGAAAAAGACTAATGTCGTTCCTCCTTTTTACTTTCCCAATCCTGAAACTAGGAATTCCGCTCCTCCTCCTTCATTTCTATATAGAATTTTACAGTAATTCACTTGCGTTACGGATGTTTCTATTGGAGGAAGGAAGTTTCAATTTGATTATTCTACAATAACAGTTAAATTTACATCATTAAATGGAGATTCGTTCAACCACGAGGAAATAACAAACAAAAGAGACCATGAAGCTCCTTTGAACGATCTCAGCGATATTAATTCTTGGCGTTTTGAAGGACGTAATGAGCTAGATCTGATTAAATGAAATATTTCATGACGTCACCTTGCCATTACACGAATATTATCCGAAGTGAAGATATCTGTTTAGGTAAAAACAATGTTGTTTTGCGTCATGAAGTTGTTGTTTCTCGGCGTAAAGAAAACTAGTCTTCTATTTACGGAATTGCAAGCAATTTTGCCTTCATCAAGGTGAAGATGGCGAAATGTATGAAAGTAAAATTTGCAGACGCTTTATTTCGCTTCATATACGAGCGTACTCAAGCGTCTTGAATACTTTGTGGGGAATTATCATTACTTAGATATAAAAAATGCAAAAGGTGGTAGACCGGTGTTAACAGTTGTTACAAAGGAGCAGAAGTAACTTAACTAAGTAAGTAAGAAGTTTGTGTACACCTTGTAATGGTTGAGATTCCCAACTGAAATTATAGGTGGAAAATTACTCGAGCGACACACTCAATTTCAAAAGCACACCTAATTATTTTGTTAACGCCATGGGAATAGTCCTAACCTAAAGTAGGTTATTGTGATCCCGACTAAAGAGAATTAAGATTAATGACTGCCGTTTAATAAACTGTCTCTCCTACAAAGCTTCGAAAGAGATTCTTTTTGGAGCGCTATTATCTCGATTACTTGCTGAGTGAATTGGAGGTTCAGTGCGATAGATATGGGATGATAATCAATATTAATAAAACAAAGGTTATGCGATTTTCCAGAAAAAAGGCTAAGCTAAACATTAAAATAGGAGAGGAAAGAATAGATCAGGTAGAACAGTTCACGTATCTCGGAAGTGTTTTGGACCAAAACGGTTAAAGTAGTAGGAACGTAAGAAGAATGGCACTAGGCAAGGAGGCTGTCACAAGGAGGAGGGAGTTGATGACAGGGACGTTGAGTAAAGATGCCAAAAAAAGACTCGTAAAACTTTGATATGTCACGTACGGCGCGGAAACGTGGTCCTTAAAGAAAGAGGATGGACGTAGATTGAAATGTGAGCGTGGAGAAGAATAGAGAAGGTGAAATGGATCCAAAGGAAAACAAATGAGGAAGTACTGGTGATGATGGGTGAGGAGAGGGGTTTCTTGAGGGAAATCCTATGGAGGCAGGGAAAATGGATGAAAGGCGTATTGAGCGGTAGTGGAATGTTGAAGAAGATAATAGAGGGGAGAATGTTAGGCAAACGAGGAAAGGGCAGGAACAGGATAGGGATGTTGGAAGGGATGAAGGAAGGAAAGAAGTACACAGAGATGAAAAGAGACCTGATGTAGAGTAGGTGCTAGATTGGGTTTTGATAGGAGTCACCAAATATGTATTTAATTGTTGTGAACATTCAAAAATCTACCTTAACCGGTAAATTACCTTAAATAATAAAAAAATGGTAGAAAGTTCTGAGCAGAACGATAGATTCTACTCGAAAATGCAATTTTTTACAGACTTTCCTCTAAATTTTTTGTACATATAACAAATATTAGCAAGTTTATGATGCTGCGTAATATACTGTTTTACGCTCCGGTGGGAACTTAAAATATTATCATGGGTTCACGAGATATTCCTCCCTGTTAACTTTGGACGTTAACTCTATATTAGCATGTGATACGATATGCTGAGAAATCCCGGTTTTAGTGCTATGAGGGACAATATCCGGAAGAGTTGGTATTAGTGGTAGTAAATATATAAGTGATGCAATAAGGGAAAAATCATGGCGAAATTACAATTGCTGGCCGCATCCACGAGTAAAAGGGAGAATAACAAAATTTCCTGTGGATGGTGCCTTTATTTTTGCTGATATTTCCTGGTCAATTTTAATGACTCTTATTTTAATCCTAGGAAAACGATGCGTTTCTCTTAGCATAATGGTATTTATCTTATTGAACTATTTTATCCCACTATTATTATTTACGGTTTTAGAGGTATACATCGAAACTGTCTCCGAAAATCTCTATGAAAATGTATTATTTAATTTTTCACTATTATTTGAACCCATTACTATATTCATAAATTAATTTCAAATACTGATTAAACACAAATAAACTGTTGACATCCATAGGTTATTTGCTCTGAATATTCATCAATTCGAAATTTTAAATACTGATGACCAAATTTTAAATAAGAAATCATTGAAAATAACCTTTATGTAATTCTCAGTACTACATTTTGGCGAGAAATGTATGTACATACCTTTTTGTCAACATGTATTGAAATTGCCTCGTCTCGGTATGAAATATTTCTTTGTATAATAATATAAAGAGGAAATTTTAACTATATTTCGATGAAATATAATTGCAGATGTTATCGTATTAGTATTCACTTGTATTCACGAAGCTCTAAATATTTTAAAATTTAATTCCTTCAGTATTGTATATAACGTGATAATTATTTTTAAAAATATGTGGCAGAGGAGGCTCTGAAATAATTGTTTGGATCTAAAAAACATATACGTTAATACATGAATTTTTCAATAATTCTTTATTAAAATAGAAAAATATATAATTTTGGGTCAATATATTTTCATTTCCATTAAATGTCCTTTTATCTCTACATAGGCGTTACACTTTTTCCATAATTTCTGTAACTCTTTTAAGTAGTATTTCGGAAGGTCATTAAAATGGGCATTTATGGGTAAGATGATATCCTCGTTGGACGTGAATAATTTTCCTCTGAGTCATTTTTTTTAGCTGGGAAGTTAAAAAATGTAACTGGGAACAAAATCTGGTGAATAAATTGGATGTTGTAATAATTCTAACTTTAATTCCATAATTTTTGCCATCGGAACAGCTCAGTTGTGCACCCAGGCATTGCATTGATGGAGAAATTCATGGAATTTATTAATGATTAAAAAGTTATTATTTGCTTGTAATTAATAGATATGTTTTATCATTTCCCCTAGGAATTGGCTCCTTGAAGTAAACTGAAAAGTTGCTTTCTGAAATGGGCACTCTTAGTACAATTGACCTCAATTTATTACCAGTTTTTTCTCATTTTGGTCATCTTTCAAAATTCTATTACCTTTTATGTACTGTTTAAATCCTTTTTTACTGTTTGATCTAAATATACGTCTGCCTCCGCATTATTAAAAGTTTTCCCCGCATGTAGACATTTATGACTTTTTTGCAAGAAATTTATCGTTGAGCGTGTGAAGGAATTACTCCAATGTCAGCACGCAATACAAAGTGAAGGCAATTGATTTTATGAGGCATGTAAGTTAAACTGAAATTGGAAACATTTGTAGAGTGAATGAAAAGGCCATATTTGTTTATTTAAAAGTAGAGAAGTGGTCATTATAGTACACCTGGTCTGAATTTCATGATGGACTAACTCCTTGAAAAGAGAGAAAATAAAAAAATCAAGCATAAACTTAGAAAACAGAGCACAACCGAATTAGAAATTGTTCAGCATTCTATAGGCATCGAATAGAAAATAACCATGATAGAATCGTTACGCACGCACGATTGGGAGGTTGTACTTTTGAGAAGCGGATAAAATACATATTTTATGCATTTCCTTTAGATTTGATTCAGTTGTCGTACGCAGTGAAAAGTCCAAAACTGACTCAGACGAATAAGATAAATCGTACTTTGACTCTTTTTACTTAGCTTGTCCTGCTGATTTCATTATAACAGCGCCATGACCTTAGCTGAAAACTGTCATCGTAGTATATCCATTAAACAGGTTGCTCAAATATCCGCAAACGAAACAAGTGTTTACCCAATGTATAGCATTTATACATTGACATCTTAATTATATCTAAAGTAGGCAAATGTTGATTCCTAAATTGTTACCCTTTCGTTGGCGATTCAGTCCATTGTCCCAGAAATCTCAGCCCCAATAAATATATATATGGGGCTTTTTGAAGAAAACAAGGGTATCTTCAGCGCCATCACATTACGGAAGTACTCAAAATAAAAGGAAATTTTCATAGTAATTAGTTGAAAATGTGATTGTAATGACCTCGTTAATTATTTTCATTCCCTTGAAGACCGCTTTATGGATTGTTCCGGTCTCAAAATGGTAGAGCATTACGTACCTTTATCGCCTTGTACACTAGCAAAGAGCTAAGGACACTAATTACGACAGAACATGTACCTCTCTTCCGTGAAGATTATCGAAAATGAGAGAACGCCACCTTACCGCTTCAACAGAGAGGAGTGCATGAAAACTACCGTAGATTTTGCTTTTGCTCATTATGCTTTCGTGCCCGAAAACAATCCTGAAAACACAATTAAATGCTTCTTCACGCATACCTCTACTTATACCTACTGTTCTACGGTTTTATGACAGTAGATGGAATATACGTGAACAAACTATTGTTTAGTTGGAGTATCAGCTGGAATTATGAGAAAATGCGTGGAAAAAAAATCTCAGGCAAAACTTTCAAATTTGCGCTTAAAAAGCTAATGTGAAAATTGATGTTGGAAAATATCACAATTTCTTTGTTTTTGTGTTTTTTAATGTTTTTAAAGCACCGTATTTGGGTCATATTTTTCACATAGGTTTTAATAATACCTATAACAGAATTTCAGATTGTAAATCGGAGGACGATTGCTGGAAGGAAGTTATGAAATTCCTATGTTAACACTAATTTGGTTAGGGTAGATTGTTGCTGAAAAATGACAACCAAAAGAGAAACTTTTTCTTGAGCATTTTTTCTAATGTTATCTGGTTTTGGTAAATTTTCAACGAATAGTTACAATTCAAGTTCCGACTTCTATCAAGATAGAAGTTTTATTCTCACTCTCAAATCACTAGCTAAAAAACTAAGAATTCCGATTCGTAACGTAAGCAGCTCTTCCATCAGTCCCTGCGCTAGATCATTAACGAGGTTCACATAAAATATGAAAAACACACGCTACTGCCTCTATTGGAAATGGACCGGACGGAATGAACAACTCTTCCTTTTCCCTCTTTAGCCGGGATTCTGAAGAACATTAAATCTGAATTGCATTCCGGAATCCTTTCCTTGGGAGCCATCAGCCAGCGTTAATTGCTCCTTTGATTCGGTTTCCCCCTTGCCTTTTGGTCAGCTGGGGGGGAGTAGGCACGATTGGAACTGAGAACTTTGCGGGGAAGGAGGTGAGGATGGCGGTTTTGTGGGGTGGCAATGAGGGAGAAGGATGGAGTTGGGAATGGTTTGGGAAGGGTGTTGCGTGGGCTGGGAAGAAGCGGAAGGCTTGTAGATTTCGAATGCGGGTATCTCACCCTGCGCGGTCAGGAGCGAGATACGGACCCTCTTGAACGATCTCAAGGTACAAGGCGGACAGAACCTCCCACTTCCCCCCCCCCCCTTTTTGCCCACCCCAAAAGGCAACGCACACATCTCCTTTCCTTTTCCCTTGGTATCACTAACGGTTCCTCCACCTCCTCTTCAAAACCTTTTTCTTCTCGCCTTTGGTGCGGTTGGTTGGAAAGGTAGGGGCGTAGAGGGGGCTGGGAGAAGGGAGGGGGGGGAAGAAGAAATGTAAGGAGGATTAACTGCTGTGAGTGGCGGACCCTTCTTAGCCATTGGGTCGAATAATCCGCGGGGATTGTACCAATGTCAGCCGTCCTCCTGGGATAAAGGCACTTTCTCAAGGATAAAGCCGTTTGACTTCTCGGAAGAATGCCTCCTCGTCCTCTTCATTCTACTTACCCTCACTCGCCACTAAATGCCCACGTTCAATCTTTCTCTCGACTTTCCATATCTGACCATCGTCACCCCTTCACTCGGATACGAGTAAGTTTCGGTTGTTTCTGTTCTCAAAAACAGTTTTGGTCGATTATGTGGCAGGAATTCGCCCAAGGAAGAAGTTTCAGGAAGATTGGTCGGTTTGAGTGGGACCGTGATAAGGAATTGGGTCAAAATGAAGGAGGAAAGATATTTGCTCTGATCGAAGTATATTAAAAAAGTTTCCCCCTAGCACGGCTCAGTCAATGAAATTGATTCTGATTTAATTACGAAACGAAATAACCAGGTTGATTTATTAAACGTTGATACCATAAACTCTCAGTACGCTGATGTTTTGTATGCTATTTTTGACGAGCGAAATAAACGAGTGGGATTAAATTACATTACTCAATATAAAATATTTGCAGATGCACTGAATGCACGTATTAAATTGGTACACCTTATTTACCTATCCAAGAAGCCCAATGTGCAGTGCATGCAGGGCTCTAGTATGGGCCTCGATAATTTAGGTCACTTAGAAGGAATTAGTACTGTGTGAACGTTGATGGCGCCAACTGTGCCCGCATCAACGAAACTATTACTGATGCTCGAGATCTCGCAAGAGGCTTGTTCCCATCTTGATAAAACTACGTTGCGTGCATTAGAACAAGCTGTTCACATATCCTGTTCAGACGTGCAGTACACAAGGTTGTGTTCGCTATTACATATCGTACAGCACTTATGAAAGATGTGATTGTGGAAACCAGGCAGAGCCATTGCATTTAGGGTACTCGGATATAGTGCGAAACCCACATCTTCCGCCTTGAGTGTGTCAATAACAGAAAAGAAACAACTGCGTGCATTTTGGTTAAACTGTACAACACTAGCTTTCTGCGCCAGGAATTCTAACCAATCATTTGAAGCTATCCATTTCTTCTCCAAATATCCAGGTAAATCATTAATACATTTTATCTCGTGTTTATTCTGTGTGAAAACGTGTTTCTAATATAACTTGTTTTTTCCTGTTAAGCAACACGAGATAATTTAAGCACTAGAGTTGAAACCCATATTTTTTTTGGTTTTCTCAATCACTTAAATAAAAGCAGAAAGAGAATTGTGTAAATTACTATTGTGTCTAGCGTTCTATGTTGCTATATCATTTATTGCTTTGGAATTTGAGAGATATTTTATTATGTCTCTCCTTTTTATCTTAATACTGCAATTCTTCGAATAGTACTTATATGCATATGTTATATCAGGAGAGCATTTCACTAAATTTCAAATAACAAGTTACTCGTGACGGTTATAAATGTATATTCATCTTATAATAATTAATATCATCTGAAGGGCTTTGCTCAAACGTAAAGCAATGGCCATTGTTTCACTTTGGAATGACAATTCCCGGAGTATCTCAATCAGAATTTGAAATCATAAACCCTAGAAATGGTTTGGACTTTTCTCTTACCAGCACTTCCATCAGGTTTTAAGACACCTGTTTTATTGAATTCTTTCCATTTCCATTAAAACTACCGCCTGGTATCAACCCAAAGGTTGACTGATTGCAAAGGTAAATCTCAACCTAATTTTAAGTCGTACAACGAGAGTATTTTACGTACTAGTGGAGTCCTTGCCATATTGCGATTATCCACAAGTTCTAGAATCACTTAATTCCCAAGAGTTTAATTTAAGGGTCCGAAGGATCAACTCCTATTCGGGAACCTCCGATCGTTAGTGAGTCCCTGTTCATTAGGCTAGCAGAAAAAAATAAATGGGAACGGGACTCCAATAATGAAAAAATAGTTCGATTACTTTTTAAAGCAAGTGCTATTTAATTTACCAATTATGGGTAATTGGTATATAACATGAAAGCATTTTTACGTACTTGTGAACTTTTTGTATTAGAAAAATAATTTTAATTATAAATAAGATATAATCGTAGATAATAAATTAAAAGAAAAGATTGTTGGTATTTTTTACATTAATTTTTTGCATTTTTTATATTTAGTTATAAAAGTTAAAAGAAAAATGATTGTAAAAAATGTTAACAAACGACTCTTAGCTGAGTGGAACCCAACTTGACTTCCGGCTGCAATTTACTAGACAACAAAGATTGCCATTATTATTAATGGACAACTATTAGACTTCCTAAATTATTTCTTTAGTTTCATCATATAGGCGCGATATTCTCCCTTCTTAAGATATGTGTGACGTACGTATCCTCTTCCCGAAATTTGCGTACCCGCCTGTCAACGGGCGCCGGTCGTCTAATATCAATATCATCACGTAATATCCATGTTCGTTTCTTTGGATATTAGGCCATTAAAAATCTTCCGCTCATGAGCGGCTAATATAATTACTCTATCCCCTTGACTCAATAAACATTTCCTCTTTCTTCGAAAATTGTTTTAGGCAAATGCCATTCTAATTCAATCCAAATTTTCCATACGACCAAGTAACACGTATTTTTTTCCAATTTTTAAGAATATACGATATTTTCGTATAAATTTGAAGCGAAAAGGATGGGGTCAAGGACAAAATATGAGGATAATAAAGCAGTAAGAAGGGCAGCCTTCACCCCTTACTCCAGTAGTAAGGGGTGCTTTCATTTTTTTTTCATTTTCGCTGGAGAAATTGGAGGTATTTCCCGAAGGAGCCTTCGGCGATGGTGTCTTGGGGCTCTATTTCATCACACTCCGCCCCTCTACTCTCTCGTTCCGTGACCTTTCACCGTCTTCTGCGGTTTGCACTTTCTTTCCCATTATACTCTCTCCCCCATAAAAGCCCCTCCTGACTGCCTTCACCCCGATTGCTCCTGCCCCTCTTTGACCCTGCTTCATTTACCGCCTCCCCTCACGCCTTGGTGTCTCTCGAGTCGCCGGGGCGGGTATATTCCGATGAGACCAGGTGGACTTAAGAGTTGGTGGGGCAGTGTGCGTAATTGGGGTGTAACCTCGGCTAACCAGACATCCTGCTCAGTAAATGTGAGGAAAATGCTGGGACAAGATGAGGTGAGAGAGCTTGGGGAAGAACACTTAATCGTCCATCAGTGGGAATTGTGGAATTGGGCGAAGAAGAACGGAGAAGTTCTTACGGCACATCGAGGGCAATCGAAGTTGGAAAGTATGATAGTGATGAGTGTAGATTAGTGTAGTGTAGAAGTAGATTAGTGATGAGGAAAGTGTGGGCCATGCTCGTGCCCAAGGTGTTGTCAGACGACCAAAAGACCAACCGGGCAGAAATTTCAAGTGAACATTTGCAACGTAATGAGAATGAAACTGATTATTTGGGCAACGTCATCACTGGTGATGAAACCTCGGTTTTTTAATCCGACTCAGAAACAAAACGCCAAAGCTTTATGTAGTTCACCGGACAGTCTCCTAAGCATATAAAGGCAAGAATGAGCACATCAAAAAGGAAAACAACGCTCATTGTCTTTTTCAACTGTAAGGAGTGGTTAATAAGGAGATTGTTCCTTAAAGACAGACATTTAACGCTGCCTACTACGTGGATGTGCTGGAGAGACTCCGAATAAGGGTCATCAGGACGAGAAAAGACATCTCTGCCACCTGACAACTCCAAGACGATAACACGCCATGTGCCAACGCTGCTCCACCGCCCTGTAGTCCTTACTTCACCCCAGAAGACTTCTTTCTGTTACTTCTGATTAAGGCAGCCCTGAAAGGAACCCGTTTTCCGTCAATAGAAGATATGCATTCAGATGTAACTAAGACTTTGGGACAGGTCCCCGAAGACACCTACCAGGGCGCGTACCGGTCATGGCAGAGTCGCTAGAAATAATTTATTGGCCCAAGGACAGTACTTTCAAGAATACAGGGTTCGTCCGGAAAATAAGTGTACTGAACTCAGGAAAAAAACATTACACTTTTACATATCTTAAGCTAATACTCCTCAAAATAGGACCCTTTTGAGTCGATGCACTTGTTCCAGCGGCGTTCCCATTCTTGGAACGCTCCCGCGAAGGCATCATCGGGAACCTCTCGAAGACACGTCGTCACGGCCTCTTTGACGGCGTCCAAAGTCCCGTATCGCGTTCTTTTCAAATTCCTCTTTATCTTCGGGAACAGAAAGAAGTCCGGTGGTGCCAAGTCCGGGCTGCAGGGCGGGTGCGGCAGCGTTGCCACGCCGTGCTTGGCCAAGAAGTCGGACACGACAAGCGCGGTGTGAGACGGCGCATTGCCGTGAAGCAGCCGCCAGATGTTTTTGATCGCTGGCCGGACGCAGGCGACTCGTTTTCGAAGCCTGTCGAGCACTTAGACGTAAAATTCAGCATTTATAGTTAGTCGTTCAGGTACAAATTCGTAGTGGACGACTCCCCTTTTGTCAAAAAAGAAAATGAGCATCGCCTTGATCCGAGATTTGCTCATGCGAGCTTTCTTTTGACGGGGTGATGATTGGGTGTGCCACTCCGCACTTTGTCTCTTCGACTCCGGGTCGTACTCAAAGACCCACGTCTCGTCACCCGAAACAACGTTCTCTAAAAAATGTGGATCATTTTTGCAATGATCCGCAAGTTGTGTCGCGAGTTCCAAACGATTGAGTCTTTGATCATCACTGAGCACTTTCGGCACCAACTTTGCACAAACTTTTCGCATCTGTAATTGGTCTCTAATAATCTCGTGCACTGTTGTTTTTGGCACATTACACTGCACTGCTATCATCCGAACACTAAGACGATGATCAGAGCTCAGTACATCGCGAAGTTTTCGCATATTTTCCTAGGTGAGTGTCGTTGATGGGCGTCCAGGCCGTGGTTCGTCGTCGACCTCTTCTCTGCCCTCCACGAACATCTTGTGCCACCGAAAGATCATGTTTCTGGACATGAGTGACTCCCCGTAAGCCTGGTTAATCATACCGACAGTTTCGGTAGACGATTTCCCAAGCTTTACCGCAAATTTGATGGAATAACGCTGCTCCAAAAACTTCGGCATCGCGTTCCGTGACGTGGGTCGAGCGTGGAGGTTCGCGTTAACAGAGCTCCTCACTACACCACAGCTCAGAGCCGACTGCCTTTTTCAGCGTCGCTTGCCAACATACCCCCCCTCCAATCGCAGCCCGTCAGAGCGGTGCTGGGCGCGCCTGGAGCGAGGGGAAAAAATCAGTACACTTATTTTCCGGACGTATTTTCCTTGCGTATTAAAATCATCCAAAATCGTTATACATATATGATGCACTAATCGATTTTATATTAAATGTGAGATAATAAGATGGGGATGTGATTATTTAGCTATATCATTGGTAACGAATTAGAATTCCATATCGATCCCTGGTGTGGAATCATACCCATGGAAAACATCCCAATAGAGGTCTGCACAGCAACATCTAAATGAGCATTCGTTGCTTTACTTACATTTAAAAAATAATGTTTCGGTTAAAGCGTAACTTTTTTAGTAATTAAATGCTCTTTTATATGTGAGAACACCTTTTCGGTATACGTTAAGAGTTGTTATCCAATTTTCTAAAGAATGAAGATTAAACGAAGGTTTCATGCACAGATTGCCAATATTTCGGAACATTGCGGCTCGTGACGAAGTGGTCGAATCGACATCTCCCCTGTTTCTTGTAGCGGTGTCCAGAACGGTAATACATTCGCTCAACTGATGCATAGATTAGTTGAAAATGCTAGAATGAGCAGAGTAACCGTCATTAGGCAGTCATAGATAAATACTGGAACGTTTAAATACCCGATATTTTGAAGTTAACTATGTCAGCGCAACGGATGAATTTTAATATGTCGATTGTGAAAATTCCTTCCTGGGAATTTACGAGAGAGTAATTCATATTTTCTGTTTGAGCTTTTGTTATATATTTTTAACATAACAATACAGTATTGAAATATAATGCAGCGGTTAAATAGGTGTGTATATAATAAGAAAATATTTGTGTGATGTACATATTGTTATTCCAACTGCTCATGAGAAACATTTTCTTTACGAATTACTTCCACGCTGAATCAATTTTAAATCATTTTATTCACTTTAATGGACCTTATAAAGTTAAATGTCGCCTTTTTTCTGATTTTTAATGCTCTTCAATATATGTACATTATCTATCTAGGTTTTCCAAAAAGTAACGAAAAACAGATTTTTACATCATGGTCAATTTACAAGTTGTTACTCTGTACTAGTTGACGTCTTATTTGTTAATTTTTAATAGCTTGCTACAAATGAAATCGGGAAGATAATGTGAGTAGATGATGAAAAAGAGAAGAGCAGGTGTCATTTTATTTTGGAGTGGAAAGAACTTTAGAATGTAACAAGAGAATATATTTATTATGGAGGAAGCGTGTACTGGGATTTCTTCTTTCCAGCTCATGTGTAGGCCGAGCTACTATACTTCTCCGCAGTCCTCTTTTCCTCCTTGGCCAGGTGTAGGAAACAAGACTTGGTCGCTCCATATTCTACTCATAGTCATTCTTTCATGTATATAATAGTATTTTAAGATTCTAGTGTCCTCACTGAGGCAGTAAACAATGATCGATTATTTGTTTTCCATTAAAAATTGTTCTAATACTGGACAAGAATCAGCTACGTTGTCTGTGACGATAGGAAAATATCGATGTTTTATGATTTAAGGATTATTCACGTTTTGGTATCTCATTACAGGATCTTATATTAATTTTTTTTAAACTTTATGAATGCGTGATGTTTAGAAGATTACACTTGCCTTATTCATTGCCTCAATATTTAATTCACATTACAAAAGTTTATAATCAACCCAACGATTTGATCAATCCTTATTTTGAATTTTGCAAAATGATATTTTATAAATTGACCAACATAGATATCTCTTTTGAAAAGAGGATCATTATTAGTGATTTAATATTTGTATGAAATTGAAATAATTTAGAGACTAATTAGAAAAACGCAAAATTAATAATGTGTATAAGTAAAATTGCCATTCAAAGCAATTAATTCGCAATGCCCATTAGATATTATTACACACAACTAATATTGTTTTGGAGTTTTAAAAAATACATACGTATTTTTGAGTGAAAATGAATAAATGGCATACGGAATAAATTTTATGTTTCAACATAATGCTGATTACATTCTTTGAAGTTTCATTTTTAAGCTGAATCAGTGCATCCTTTATGTTACGCGTTTGTTTTTGGGTGTGTAAATGACATTGATTATTCTATTCAAAATTTAGCTCTTTCGTTTTCCGGGAAAAATAACCCATGCAATTAACAGTAATAGTTAAAAACTTCCACTTTTATAACATTTTCAGCGTGACCTGTTTTTTTTATCACTGCAATTTACATCGTTTATATTTAATTGGGGCGTTTGATAGATTTCTATATCAAGAGAGACGCAGCTGGTATAAATTATAAGAAATGTCAAAACATTAAGTGTTGGGATTTTCCCTCTTCTAGTTTCAAGACTGAAGGTGACAGCTCTATTAGCATTGAAAAAGTATGTAGTGAAAAACACATCACTGCAAAATCTGAGAACTGATATCTCCGTCACTACGAATCCAAGGTCATACCATGGGATAATTTTGCACTAGATCCAACGCCAAATACTATTGCCATTTTTAATGTAAATCAGAAATGATTGTGATAAGAGTCATCCGTTGAACGACGATATTCAAATGAAAATGTAATTACAGTCAGCAAAATTAATTTATATTACTACCGTAAATGGTGACGATTCGCCATCAATGCGGAAAGTTTAATGAATATTTTTCAGCGATGTATCCATTTTAGGAAACATAATCAATCCATAGTACCGCCATGAATGAAATGCGAGGAAAGTAAGGTTAAGAAATAGTACTAATACATTCTAGATAAATTGTGTAATAGCAGTAATTAGTTGGGCATATGTTGACAAAATATTTTCTTCAACCAAAAAAACAACTAAGAAATGGGGTTTTCATCAATTCTTAGATATTGTCAACACATTATATGTTATCAAAATTATTTAGAAAATAATATTTAATATTTTAAATATCTCTTTGCGATGAGTACCAGCATGAATGTATTATATTTAAGTATAGTAGCGCGCGAAAGAAATCTGTCGTTAGATTAATCATTAGGTTAATTAATTATCTCTCAAAATACTGTTTTTGGATATTACGTATAACAACTAACTTATCACTCTTGGATTCTGGGTTAGTTCACATGCGTCCTTTAATTTTACATATGTATTCATTCCGTTTTTATGAATACATAAAAGTCACATACAGACATGCCCTTTATCATAAAAATCTTTTTATAAAATATTTTTCATATTTCCAATATTTTTTCTTAAAAGATAAACAATTAAATTATTTTTTAGCTAGTAATTTGAACCATTATACGGAAATTTTAAAATTGTATCGAATCTTCTGGATTTATTCAGTTGTAGTCGTTGCATTTTATTACCACATGAATAATTTTAATTTCCCTGAAACTTAAATAGTCGTAATTGAATGAAATCAAGGATTTGTGTATATTTATTGCATGCGTACATGAAATAGGAGCTCGATTTAATTTTTCAAAAATTCTGCTAGAATATTTCCTCAAATATTTGTTGAGCTGAGCTTTCGGGTTCTTTTTGATAAGAAATCATGTTAATCATTCCACTTTTCTGCCGTTATTTTTGTTCCGTCAGTAGTTGTAGTTAAACAGATGTTGCGTGTGCATATGCAATAAATATGAAGCTGTTGTAGTAATTCAAATATACTAGTTCCCTTATTCCAATTTATTTCATATTTACGGGTTATATATGACCAATTTCGTTCGCAGGTAGGCACTCCAAAAACGTAGGAAACCCTAAAAAGCAATAGTGCTATCAGAACAGTTTTGGAGCCGGGGTGTCAATTTAAATTTTTGAGTTACGATCCGTTTCCACGCGGATCCATCCATCCGCCGCATATATCTACAATGCCTTCGTATCGGCAGGGCTCATCTCTCTCCGCCCCATGATATGACTTCTCCTCTCTCCCGTTCCCTTTCACCTCGACCCGAGGGGCCCACCTCACTCATCGCTTACACCAATGTTTTCGGCGAGAGTGAGAGTTTTGCTGCGCTGGTAATTCACGACTTATTAAAAAAAGCAGAGAGTGAGGGGTGTATTGGGTAGCACTGTCCCTAGTTGATGCATCCAATTCCCTCGCTCCTCTCGACTCCGTACCCCGTATTTGGTGTTGCTCAAACAGCATTCACTCCTAAGTGTTACGTTGATAATTTATTTTCGAAGAATGGGAATTAAGTCCAGGCTAAGAATTTATGTCATTAATTTTGCATTGCTAATAGACTAACCTTTGGATATGTAAAGTAGTTAAAGAAGCAGATTCATGTGATGCAGTCTAGTGGTAGTATAAATGATTTCATATTTGTTAATTCCTTTTATTTATAAAGTGGAATTTTAATTATGTTTTGAGTATTCAATTCTTTTATAGATGAGAAAAATACTTTTTCAACAGAGGTCATTAATTAAAGATGTTTCAGGCATTAGGAAGTCAATCTATGGACTTGAATTGATAGTAATTCATTTTGATGCTACGGCTACAAAATAAATGAGATAATAAAGCACAATTCACCAAGTGTACATATTCTATTCCTCGCATAATATATCATTGCATACTTTTACTTATTTCAAGTCGAAACCGACATTTCATGCTTTCACGCGGAAAGGTTCGTAATGTAAAATGCATTAATAATGTAGTAATGTGATCACATTTAATATGAAGCGTAATATGAATCTTTGTGAGCAAATTTATTTGCGTATTGAATGTATTCATTTACCTCTATGAGTTATATGGAGATGCTAGTAGTTTCTGTAGTTATATATAATACGCCGTAAGTTTTACTATGAAACTGTTCATGTCATACCGTTTCTCATTAAAGACTAATGAGGCCTATTCATAATGAGTGAATTTGATTCCTGCCCTAAGGTCACGTAGCTTTTTAGGTATGTTTCCATTATGTATAAAAGAAAAATAATATAATAATTTATTTTCTCTCATATATCTATCTCTATATCATATATAGTAATATGTGTAATTGGATGGAAATTGTATACGACTTAAAAAGAGAATATTTATTTTTAGGGGTTGTATTTACAATTGCTCTTTATGTATCATATACAGTTGTAGTATAATCTTCATTATTCATCTTCATCTCGTACAAATAAGTAAGACAAACAATCTAATATACAATAGCAGGCAATCATTAGCATATACAATACTAATATGTTCTTCATAATAATATATTATTAAAAATTATTAATATTTATTAAAAAATTATCAATGGAATACTCTCCCTGGTCCTGTTAAACTAGTTGTCTATGCAGCCTCCCTACAGTTAGAATTCTTAATTTTTTAAAGATATTTCTTCCGTCTAGAACATTTGTATTTTTTTATCTAGCCTAAGCCATTTTCTCTAGGGTTTTTTGCTGTTTATTATTTAACATATTAATATTTATAGAACCAGTGGATTCCAAGATGGTTATACCATGTCTTAATTAAAAAAAATAATATTCTCATTCTTCTACTTGTGTTTAGGGCTTTAACAAATTTGACCTTTAAATTTCTGTATAAAGAAATTATTTACTAAGGCTATTCTACTAAGCGGTAATTTTGTTACTCATAGGTAAATAAGAATTAAGCATTTACTTTCCATTACGCAGTTCGTTCGTTGAAAAATTAAAATAATCTATGATTTACAATGATTTATTACAAGACATTTATTGGTGTAATATCCGAAATATTTTATTTCTCAATATAAGTGGATGTAAAAGGTTATTTATGATCTATCCTTGAAGCAATAGCATATCGGAAATTTGAGAAACGGTGATAATTTCATTATACTGGAAGTTTCATGAAACATAATGCCATGCAGGACTGGATTTATCGGTAGAAAATTTTTCATATTAATCTCCAGCCCAACTTTCTACTATTTCTTCAACCAGGCGTTGAGAAATTGGAGCACCTGTTCCCTCAAAAGTTATCCGAGTGTAATTTCACAGAGCGTTGGGTATCCTTGTATGTTAGCCGTATTCTTAAGAGGTTCTTTCTCAGTCTCTGCTCTTCAAGTCGTAGATCGCGGCACCTGACGCTTCTTTCGTTCTTGTCCTCCACACGGACGCACTCACTACAATCTCATCATGTCCACCCGTCGTCCTCCAACCAGGATCCCCTCATACTGCCTCTAACTGCTCGAAATGTACCTTCATTTCTGAAATAAATAAGGGTTTCCTTCCCAAAAATCTTCAGTAATTGTCTCTTTTACTAAAAAAACAGTGTTTAGAATTTGTTTCAATGCCCGTAAGTCTTGCTTCCTGATGATAATATTCCCTTTCTTCATGTCATTCATTCATTTACCATTTTGGATACTAAAATCAAAACATACTTTAATAATTACATCATGGATATTTCTTATCATATTTCTTTGATTGCTCTTCTTTATTTATCTCTGTGACTTTTTTGGGAAATTCCCTAAACTTTTCAACCTCACTTATCATCTTTTTCATTAATTAGTAATAATGTTGCCCAAAGTAAATTGCGCACAGATTACTAGGACAAGTTTTATAAGCAATAAGTTAAGCATACAATCCATGGTAAATTTGTAAAATTGTGCTTAAAACGCCTTAATGTGTTTTAATTCAAATGTATCTTTTAAAACAAAGAAATTAATGAAAAATAATTGTTCATATGAATGATATAAACTGTCCAGATGGGTAAAGATTCTTTTTTCTATAAATATTACTGACGAGGGAGGATAATTTACCTTTTATGTATCTATCATGGAAGAAAATTCTTTTTTGTCTTTTTGTCCAATAATTATAACAAAGACCTGAATACGAGAGTAAAAATTTCAATGCATATAAGAAATTTAACGAAATGATTTATATTTTCCAATTGATCTCTGGTTTGCAAAATATTTACGTATTTTCTTACGAATCACTTTCAACCTTGTCCTACTGCGATATACCTATGATTACTCCTAATAATTACTACTAATTTCCTATAGTTATTTATAATGTACTAAAATTTATGAAAAACACAATTCAATGAAAAATATTTTCATAAAGTTTTGATATTTTACTCTTTTGAAGCTACATATGATGTAATGGTGATATATTTGTTGGCCTTAATTTTTAGATTATTTTGATATAAGTATTGCTTGACCATCGAAACTTATCGTTAAAGGAGGAAAAACCTATAAATGTACTATCAATGCCCCATTTTGACGAAGTTAATTACATAAAATTGTGATATTACCCGGCACACCTTGGTATTATGTTATACGAACACGCATACAATTTATTTTTTTTCTATCATATTTTAGAAGATATGTGTGTTCTTAACGGCTTTAAAAGTATTATATATTCAGCTTAAAATCGTACTTGTTCAGCTTTTCTAATATTTATCAATGTTTTTTTATTTTTAATAAGTCTCTAAATTAGAAACATTTTATTGGTTTAAAAAAGCACTTAGAATAAAAAAGATTTCTTTAGATTTTAGAATTTCTCTAGGGAAGAAGAATTAAAGATATTGATTTGCAAGCGAACTCCTAACAATTTGAATTTTTAGTTGATAGAAATATACAAATTTGGTTGAAAGTGATTTACTCACGACTCCTAGTCTCCAGACAAGATTTAAAGAAAACAACTCATTCTTTTCCTTTCCGCCCTTAATAAAGTAAGAATTCCCTTACTCTTCCCGCAAATGATTTCAATCACTCTCCCTTGCCCCGATTTTAGTCAGCATCTCTCACACACTTCACGTGAGAAATTTTTCCTTTGGAATCGCATTCCGTTTCCATATTTAGTCCTATTGGCACGGGTCGGCCTTTGGCGGTAAATCCATGTTCGGTCTCCGCCTTTTGCGGATTGTGCTTTCTAGTCCACCCGCGATGCTCGCCACTCGCCTCCCATCGGACCTTCCTGTTTTCCCCTCCCGCTGCCCCTCCGCCCTCTCACAGCACCGTCCAAAATCCCCGGCCCCCTCAGCCCTGAACACCAAACCCTCAACCCTATCACCGTTAGTACACACGGGCCATTCCCCTATTTCCGTTCTCTCCTCCAATAGAATCACACTCTCCCCTTGGTGTCACCCGCCGCATACCGCTTCACCAGAATTCCTGCAACCCTCAGCAATCACCCTCTATTCCTCTAGCTTGGCTAGGATCCAAGGCTACACAAGCGTTTGGCCAGGTCTTCCATTTCGTCCGTCTCCCTTCCTCTCCCTACACCCTACATCCCTCTTCTCCGCCTCTCTCCCGTTCCATTCTCATGTCGACCTCACTCTATGTTTCACAGTCCACAACGACCTTATGGCGACGTACGCTGTGACCCCGAGATAAATAGATGTGTTTTAATCGCCAGTTTATTATAAGATGAAGGGTTGATCCCTTTAAATGATTCTATATGATTCTCCATTCCCTTCTATATATGATATCTATTAGTCTTCCCTATGGCGAGTAAATCACTGAAAATGTCGGTCGTCATAATGCCACAGAAGTTGGGAATGACATTGAGTATAACATCAAGGAAAAGAGAGAAGGAATGGAATTTTATTTGATGGAGCTTGAATGGAACGAATTTATTTATTCATTTTAGCTCCAGCTGATTGACATTGATGACACCAATTTAAAAATTTCGAATCATATTTAAAAACACGATTAGAGTAGTGTAATTTTTGAATGTGCGATTATGGGTGAAATTTCTAATTCTCCAAGAAACATCTTAGGCAAGTACTATCCTTATCCATATTTGATTCCATGATACTAAATTTTTCGTCCATTAAAAGTATTTCCGGCATGAATGCAAGGGTGTGTAATGCAGGGGTGGTCTGAAAATTTTCCGACCTTTAATAGATACAAAACATTTTTTCTGAAATTTTCTGAGTTGGAAACTTTGCAGACCACCCACGAATTGACGTTGTAGGAATATACAGTCTAAGAAAAGTAAATAGGAAAAAATAAGTTAATTGGAGAGTGCAAATCATTTTACAGTCTAACGTATCCCTAGAGTATTACTGCACGCAACGCAGCTCTGCTTAACAAATAGTATAAGCGGCAGGATACATGTCATTACCCCATAATTACCGGCAACATAATATTGTAACTGATTTCTTTCGGGTAATTCTATTTTATTGTATTTTGCCATTTTTTTTACTAATAGGAGAGTATATTGGATAAAAATTTTTGCCAACCATTCTGGCGTTTTTATTTTTCATCAAATTAACCTGATAAACGGTTTCTGTCTATTATTACGAGTGACGTGTACCGGCGACATACGTACATATTATGACGGTACATTTGTTCTCATCTCTTGCAAAGTTAATTTTAAATATGGACATTCATAAAAGAGGAAAAAATGACATTCGCCTCTTTTCGACCATTATTTATGCATTTATAAGGGACGATAAGAGAAAAGTTAAAATAAGATTAACCGTAGGCACACTTAAAAGTATTTTTATTTTATTCCTTTAGTTTAGATTTTACGGTAAGCGTTCACAACAAGGATTATTCATGAGCAAAGATTTGTTCTATCCTTTTATTTTTTACTCCACTGGGCCATTATTTGTAAAAATAATTATATATAGTTTTTATAAAAACATGATTAATAGAGCCTTCTACCTACCGCACAAACTCTCTGTATTTAATATCTTACTAAACCTTGTCTTACCTTAATATCTAATGTTGCCCTATTATACATACATGCCTTTATGAGCCTTTTAATTGGCGCATCACTTTAGCTTGTCGTATATTCCAGTTTCATTTTATGCTAATATATTTTATAACTAAACAACAGAAAAATGTTCTAATTTCTTGTTCCCATATTTAATGTGTTAGGGGACCGTCCGATATTTTCCGAAGCGAAGCAAGCGCCTAAATCTTGACTTTCAAGAAAATAGCTAAAAATATACTCTTTTTCATCTTGTTTACCTTTAGGCAACGTTCCACTGCCCTTTTTCCTTCCATATAAAAAGAGACTTTGATATTCAACACTTCAGAGAAATTCTCATGAGTAAGCAAAACCCTACCAGATAAGATATCTCCTTTATATTTTGTCAAAAATATCAGCTTCAAAAAAGGGAGGAAAAGTGAACGATGGAAGATGAAAGAATGGGGTGAAAGGTGGATGTTTTGAGAAAGGGTGGCACCCAATGTCTGGGAATCCTCAATTACTCCGTCCTGGCTCAGACGAGAAGAAACGTGATCGCATCAAATATGTTATATTTGCATGGGGCGTGTGGAGGGGCAACTGAAAGGCAATATCTCAAGCGGATATCCTCCCAAAGAACATTAATGTATCGTATATGTTTGAACTTCCAATATATCTGATTGATCAGGTAATAAATTTACCTCTACATTCGCTTCAATCATCGTATTTTTAGCACTAAAGGAATGCGTGCTTCCACAGCGTGAAAAAGCACCATCCGAGGTAAAAAAAAAGAAATGGGAATTGAGTAGTCGTGTACAGACATACACAGTTCTCCGGTCTCCCCTGCCATTGGAGGGGGGCTGATGCTGGAAATATAATGGTGTATGGTGATAAAAGAATAGTGTACCGTCAAGGTATGATATGTCGCTTAAAATAGGTGGGTTTGGTATTGGTCTATGCCACATCATTGCAATATGCGTTTCAAATTGATCGGGTTGCTTGAAATGGGTATACTCGGGTTTACTGCCTTGGGTTTTGAAAGTACGATGAGAAATGGGAAACGAAGTTTAAGAAAGTAACGGTTGAGATTCAGGAAAAGGGAGCTTTGGTCTATGGGCATAGAGAGTTATTTGCTCGTGAGACATAAGTTTGAGTGAGAAAGGGGATCGCCCCCGACGGTTTGATGCGGTCTCCCGTTACTCTTATTTTCTACCTATTCTCATTTACTCTTCCGGAATTCCGACTGCAGCAGAAAGTTGGGAGTTTGGAACAGGATAAAGATAGTGAGTGGCACGAATGCAACAGGTGTTGCGTTGTACGGAAGGAATAAGAAGGATACATGCAAAGGGAAGAACACTTACGTTCTAGAGAGGCAAGGGACTGAGAAATAGGACACTCTAATATGACGAAAATGCACGCCAATACCACCGAGGCGAACGTTCCCTGCACTCTTTAATGTGTTCAGGCGGAAATTTTGCTGAAGAATCATCCGTTGAGGATGAGGCGCGGAAAGTCACGTTTCGGGGAATGAATTTATTGTGCGATTGTATGATTTCCCGTACATATACAGTGTAAACCTGTACAATGGGTAATCTATGTACTTGAACTTAAATGTAGTATTGCGTTGCTACGTGGATTTTAAATACCTACTGTGTTGCCAAAATGGATATTTATTGTATAAATCAGCGATTAAATATGCTTTTTCCGCTTATTTCTGAAAATAAATGAGCTGCCATTATTAGCTATGAATTTAATTCAACGTATTTTTTTATGGGTGAGCAGTAATTTTCATTAATTTGTCTGTGGCATTTAACACTTTCTAAAACGATGCCTGATGTAGAATCATTGGAAATTAAGTAGAATATTAACCATCGGTCGTGGTTATATATGATAGGGTTCATTTACCCACACACACACACACATATATATATATGCCTTGGCGATTCCATAAAGTATCCATCTTTGCATTCCTCCCACACTCAGACCCTCCACTGAAACTCAAAACACTAGAGCTAGCTTTCATCTGGCTCTTGGATTCCTGGAATCTCCCAGGCATTAATATTAGACATTAATTGCCTCCTTAATGCATATAATTTCATCCCCCTCCGCCCCCAACAGCTTCCATATCATCCCCAACTTTTTTAAAATTTCCGTGCCTAACACTACTACTCCCCTCGAATACCTTTTCCCCCCTTTTACCCTCTTCTCCCCCTTTCTCCTTCCATCCATTTCTTCTGGGCCCTCCTTTGCCTCAGCTCTGTTCCTAGTCCCTTGAGAAAGTTGGTTGCACCACCGAAAATTCGAGAACCAGTGAGTCCCTCTTTTATATGTTTTAGTTTCTGTGTTCTTTTATATGTTTGTGTCGACTAGTTAGTGAATTTTCTCGTACATTATATATATATATATATATATATATATATATATATATATATATATATATATATATATATATATATATATATATATATATATTTCTAATATCTGGACAATACGGAGTGAAAAACATGTGTTGTTTACAAACAGCAATGCAAGCAAATGGTGTATAACCATTTCTGAAACGCACCTCTGACGAGTTCCTGCACGAGAAGCCAAAAAAGACCACACCTGGCTGTCACGAATCCTTAAATAACCTGGCTTCATTCACTTCGGCGTACCGTCTCGGTCAACCGCCTTACTATTTAAATAGACGCCCAAGATCTCAACCCCGCCCCCTTAAGTTTTCATCAGAGTCGGCTGGAAAACAAGGAACGACTCCTAATTCCTTACCGTGCTTCGTTCCTACATTGAAAGATGGACAGCAGCCGGATAAATAAAGAACTTCTTTCACTTTTTAGCATTTCTAATCAGTTATACCCGACCTCAGAGACGCTTTAAGGGAAAGTTAGGACTAAATATCGTGAAGATATTTAAACGCTCCAAATATCATGTAAATAAGGAACAGTAAAAAGAAAGGTCACCATTTAAATAATAAAAAAATGTTTTTAATTGAAAAGTACTTTTCAGGCTTATTTCTTTTTATTCTTCATTGAAATCTAAATTTAACGGTTGCACAGAAGAATTACTATCAATATCTGTTGATTTACGTTTTCATCAAAAGTAGAGAATACATTTTCAAGCCATTGATAAATGGCACTAAGATTCATTTCCGTTTTCTCCGGCGACATAGTTACTCCGTCAAAAGTATATTTATCGTAGGAACCTACCGTACAAAATCTTAAAATATCGGCCTAAGAGACTTCCCACGGTATCAGTATTAGAAGCGATGTGTTTAGCTTTGGGTTTTCTTTATCGTTAGAGTAAATGATTTTTTTAAAATGGAGAAATAAATATTGACTGTATTTTAGTTAATATTTCAATAGTTGAAACAAGCAGTCTTTCTTCTTCAATGTAAATGCATATCCAAGAAAAATAAATATTTGGAAGATGCATTTTGCAGGTAAAAGGAAGATGCATTTGCACTGCATATTTGCAAGTAAAAGCGCAACCTCTGGATTAATAATTCATCAACGAAGAGCCTAAAACCTTTTTAAGTGGAACTTCAAGTATCTCCCGAAGGTTCTATATTGACAGGGAATATTTTGTAGAGCGGTACTTTAATAGCACAATCCTGAATGGATTTAAGGTAAAATAAGTGAAACATTACTATTTGAGGCAATATTCATTGTATCCGGCAGTAATGTATGTCTCATCGTATATTTACTTAAAAAATGTCTGCGGTTTGAAAACGTCGATGTAAATATGAGTACCAACACTGCATCAAAGAACTATGCCATATTTTGGTTTTAAAAGCAACAATTATTGTGATTAGAGCCGTCGTATACTAACTGTAACGAGACAAAATAAATTTCATTTGATTTGTATTAGAGTAACAACCATAAAAATAAAATTTTTGTCAAATGTTTCTTCAATAAATATCGTATTTTCATAACCCTTAATTATCTAAAAAAAAGAATATTTACTTTTTTAAAATCTTTACTTATAACTGCCATGATACTACATCAGGCTTCTTCTAATAAAAATCTATTCAAAGAACCGTCAGGAGGAACTGACTATTTATAATGTGTATCTTTTGGATTTTATCAGTTGGTAAGTTAATTTTTAAATGATATATTAATAATATGGGGAAATTTAATCTATTTGCCTCAATAATTTTATTGAAAAGGGAAATTTATTACTTAATTTCCATCATTTTTTTATTTTTCCATCTTCGTTGCCAGAAAGTCATTAGTGTAAAACGAATTATCCTTTATATATCCAATTTTGAAAGCCTCCTATTCTTTTTTTCGCGCAATCTTCTTTACTTTTTTAAAACCTTCATCTCAGTACGTAGCTTATATCCCACTTCAGCCTCACTCCATATGTTCTTAAACCTTGTTCATAACTCGTTAGGAGGCCGGATTCCTCCGCAGAAAACTTAAATGGATTTTTATAAGGTGTAATAAAGGCAGGTTTAAGATGAAATTAGTCCCCTCCATAATTGCTCCAGTGACTCCTCTGAGGACCAGGTTGCTTCTATACTGATTGGAGGTTAGAAAAGAACAGTGAATGAAAACAGAAACATCTTGGTTATGTTTAAACACGGAAAATAGCTTTCAAAATTAAGATGTAGTATATGTGAGCTAAGTCAAAGCTTGAAAAAGCATAGGTCTATGAATAAGATGAAATAATTTAAATACTGTAATAAGAACAGCGGATAACACCAAATCTCTCAAAAATGAATGAATAAGTTAAATGTAAAAATGAGAGTTAAACATAAAATATTTATTCATCCATGACTCTGAGAAGATAAAAACATAATAGACCTATCCCGAAAACCAAATTTCTATTCTATAGAACAATGATGGATGTTATTTTGTCTACGTTTGTTGAAATACCAAAAAAATAATATATATTGCCAAGCCACTGTGTGTTAAAGATCTATTTCCATGAAATTAAACAAGATTGATTCTAAAATAATTATTTCTTTTTTTAATGTTTTTCTTTACAGCAATGCAGAATTAATGCTTCGCATTTCTTAAATAAAAATGATAAATCTTTTACGTGTATAGAACAACTTAATAAATATTTAGTTAATTTTACGTAAAAACTGTAAAACCTTAGTTGAGTATTTATATTTAATGAATTATAATAATAGTATTTTTAGCTAAAAAGAGTTGGAATAGACCTTACTTAGTTTAACATTCTATATATCTCTGATGATGGTTCAAATTTATATCCATGATGTCAATACAACACTTGGAAATAGATATCGTCTTTGTAAAATCTTGTTAAATAAAGGCAAATATATTAATCCAATCTGTCGGGTAGAAATAAATTGAACAATATTCAGTTAATTAGAGAAGCACCTTGCCAAATTATTCACCGGTGTACAGAAGCAACCGGGAATGGTAACGTATTTGCGGAAATCTTCGAATATGAAGGTCGCGGACAAGATGAATGACGAAAATCACTTATGGTATGAAAATTTATCATATTCCATTATTGATGATTGTTCAACTCTGTTAAGTTATAGGCATAAATATTCAAGAGAGCTCATAAGATAAAGATAGTCATGAAATACAAAGATCCGTGAAAATCATTACGGTAAATAATTTTATGAATATTTCAATATCCTTATTATATATTTTGCTGATTTTTTAAAAGACAGGTACGATGCTTTTTGTAGGCATCCTGCAATATGTTGTTATGCAAACCTGAATTAAAGAACTTAAGTTTAACAGTAAATGTATTATGGCAAATTTGAAGCTTTAAATGAAAGCCTGAGACTGTCAAGTTCGAAATAAAAACAGTGAAAGGCTACATCTGAAGAAATGACATATATGATTGAAGAAATAAGGTAACTGAAATGTAAAAAAAAGTTAAAGGTTTAAGAAAGATGAATATTGTGCACGAATGTGCTTACAGAGAGTGGGAAAGGAAAGAGGAAGTGTATAGTAGTTAAAGAAGGACCAAAATAATCTCAAATTATAAGTTTCGTAATCATATGTATCTTTAACTGTCGACTATATTACTGTATAATAAGAACATTTAAGGTGCATACCAGTCTTCAAAGTACTTTATTTTCCAATATTTTCAGGATGAATGTTTGAACTAATATTAAATTGATAAGGCAAAGAAAGATGTCCTGCGAATAGCCTATGATGGAGTAATGAAATGAAGATTGGACATAGCAATCTATCGATCTCTGGGTTTACATTTTCATGAGAAAATCTCAAAATATTTGGATCAGTACTTAACTATACATGGATTATATTTAATACTTGGATAGCCCTTAAACCGAGTTTAATCCTGTAGGTAATGACTCGATTTTATTATGGACAGTATATATAGAAGAGAAATGAATTATACCCTTCGAATACCTCAACCAATCAAACAGTTGATTTTTTTAATTTTAAATTCTTGGAATTCCATAACTGGGAGACTGTTTGATTTACAAAGCCTATTTGTATTTATGATAATTTGTCATATCTCAAGCATTTGCTTATACTTCTTGTTTGGTTGATAACATTGGCAAAATGGATGGACCTTATTATAATAATTCCATTCGTCTATAATTGGGAAGTAAACTATAGAAGCACCCTCTTCGATATTCTTATATCTTCCTCGATATTCTTATTAAGGTTGCTTAGTTTTGAGGTACATATGTTTAATTCTTTTGGTTGCTTAAAATTTGCAATTTTATTTGCATGTAGATTAGGTTATAGTATGATAGTTGAGGATATTTGAATTTCCCTGTAAATTAGTATAAAGGTTTACCCTAGAAGTGAAGGCCTAGCTGTTCGCAATACGTATATGTGTACTTAGTACAGCAGATGCTATCTAAGGATTTAGTGGAAATTTATTTTATTCGGTGAATCATCCTCATACTTAAATATTCTCTTCCTTTCTTTGACGGCAATTTTAGAAATGGTATAAGTTTAATGGATTTTTGTTGAAATGGCATTAAATTTATTCTAAATATATGTATTGCGATGAATTTCTGTATTAAAATCAAACATTTACATTAGTTGAATTTGTAATGTAATTAAACTTTTGAATACTTCTATTTTTCTTTTTTTTCCTTGCCTTGTTTTTGGCCAAAGATGTAAATTACGCAAATTTATTGGATCCTATAATTCACATTTCTTGGAGACAGGCTATAATTTAATCAAATCGAGGAAATTCTGGAATTTTTATTGGAATCCTTTATGTTAATGGATATGTCTTTACTCTACTTGAGTATCCTATATTATAAATGATAGTTGAAGGTATTGTCTGAACAAGACCCAATAGAACTGAATTTTTATGAGGATGGACATGTTTCTGCGAGAACACATCCTCGTACACAGAGTAAGGACGAATCAAAAGGAAAGAATAAGTAAATATTTGCATGATGAGAAAACCAGATGGTTGATGGCTTACGTGCAAATTAAAACTTTGGTGGGTGAGAGAAATTAAAAGAAATTCTCAGAACTAACTCTTGCCAATTCTTTTCTTCTATGCCTCGCTTCCTGCTCTTCCACTCCCCTTTCCTCTCTTTATCCACATAAACTTCCTCCGTTGCTTTACTCCCAAACCCTCTTTAGAATTCAGGAAGACCTGCTACTTAATTAAAAAGTTGCAAGAAAACTCACGCCTCTTTCTTTGTAATTTAAATTTCCCACCTCTCTGTTATGAGAAGTCTTTTCCTAGCAGTCCCTCTTTGTCCTTGAATTTCTCGTATATTATTTTTCTTTTTTATTGGTTAGGGATCCGTTATAGATAATTTAAATAAAAAACTTTTGTAAATATACCCGATTTCCTTATTATCATGAGTTTAAAAATACATAATAATTAGTTGAATAAATAACCCGTAACCCAAGTTTTAGAAATGTTCAGCAGTTTACGACATCATTTCTTTAAAGTCAGTTAAATCTCTAAATTTACTAAACTTATCATTTGTTTATTAATTATAATTTCAATAAAATGTTGCCTTACACAATATAGACGTTTCAGATATGGATTTGTAAATCTTTATGTTATGTTATTTAAGAGATATTTAAGCATAAATAGTGGTTACTATTCGTTTCGAAAATACATAAGGCTTTGAAGTAGCCGGAAGATTTATTCCAAACTTATGTATATGTTTCCGTCCAATTCTAAAAATTTTATTGTAACTAACTTATGAATAACAGTGCATTACCATTATTAAATTATAGGCATTATAATGTTTCAAAATCGATTTTTATCTCTACATTTAAAATTTCATCGCACAATTTATTTTCGTGGATTTTTTCCGAGGCGTTCATTCAATGGGTTTTGAGAATTCTGCCTTCATTTATATTTGTAATATATAACATCAGTTATCTTTTAATGCCACATGCAGTGGACAGGAGGACTAATACGTTCTCTGAGGATGTTAAAGACATATCGCAGACCCCAGATTAAATAATAGATCGCAACACGTAAGTAAAATCTGGGGGATAAATAGAAGCACGGATATATTTAACCGGGATTTGAACACCGGACCTTCCAGTTGCCGGGCGGACGTGCTACCGTTACACCACCAAGGAAACTTAATTTACCCTGAGATCTGCGATGTTTTAAGACGCCCAAGTGCTCCGAATCATTTGCCAAAGGAAGGCTTTTTAGGGAGCTGTTCCCACCAGGGAGAGGTCCGGTGTTCAAATCCCGGTTAAGGAAATATTTTTACTTTCGAGATCTTCTCAAAAACCGCCTTCCCCACATGTCCTGTGTTCGCCTTTTATGTGTTTTCCTATCCCCTTTCCTTATACCTATTTCTATGTTTAAATGAATATTTGTGCGCCGTGTGGCGGGACTTCGTATTTGAATGTGTATACATATATATATATATATATACATATATATATATATATATATATATATATATATATATATATATATATATATATATTTATTTATTTATTTATATATGTGTATATATAGATGATTTCTTCGAAGTAACACAGAAGCGTTAAATAAAAAACTTAGACAGTAACACACAACATGAGAACACTCACACGTTATATCTTGATAATTTCGACGGACTCGAACTCCGTCTTCTTCGGAACAATAGTTAGGACTGAATGGTAAGAGGAATGTGAGACAGAGAGAGAAGGGGACGAGGGAGGGGGAGAACAGGTGGTGGGGGAGGGGTGGAAGTAGGCGTTGTGGAGAGGGAAAGGGAGAAGGGAGGCCAGAGGGGTTCGGAGATGGGATAGGAATGAGCGGGAGAATGTGGAAATAGTTCCAAGCGACGGAGAAAACTAATAATTCATCCACAGATATCAACACATCTACGACCCAGGTGTCAACTCACAAAGTTATCATCAAAGCTCGACAAGTCAAAACTAAGAATATTGCCAATGTCAGACCAAGAATATTGTGAATGAATTATGTTTTGTTTGGAGAGACAAGAGAAATATTTTGCAGTTGTGTCCAGTCTAAACCTACCTTAATCGGTAGATTACCTATAATAATTATTATTACGTACCTTAACATACAGGGTTTGACAACATAACTTCTTTTTTCAGACGCAAAACGCTTTTAAAAAGTCAGTTATGTTGCCGCATCCTGTACTTACTTGTACTTTCAAAAACACGTAATCCCGTCATTGTCAGCAATATAGCAAAATGCTTGTAATAATTTATGAATGTAAAAAGTTCTTCGCTATAATGAATTTTGTTGATTATGTATAACTTACAGTATCTTATTCAGGATATCATTTAAGAAGGTAAAGAGAATTCGAAAAAATAAACGTATATGAACTTATATGTGCTGTAAAAATATTTTCTATATGTTTGTGAATCCGATTCCTATTTCTAAAAATGGCAACGCGACGTAGTAGTAATACGTGTATAGTAATTACTAATAAACTGCCAAACAAACTATGCGCTTAGCATTCATGCGTTCAGACAATGAAAAAATATCAATTAATAGATTTTATGGATCCATCGTTTAGAAGTGTTACCCGTTACGAAGGGAGATTTTTGTGTGCTTGGCAGAATTTCAAAATTTGCTTCTGTGTTTTAGTTAATCGAATATTGTTCAACAGAAAACAAGGTACGTGTCTCTTCGGACATAGAACATTTTTATTCCTTCCGGGTGATGCCGTTTTGTCCGTCCAAGCAGTGGAGTGAAATATTACCCTCGAGGAGAGAGCAACATACATAATCCTGCGGTCTTTTTCCAATCCCCCACCTCTCTGGCTCACCCAACTTGGAGCCGCACTTGACGCCTGAGAGCCATTCTCCTGAACGCGTAGACCACGTTAAGGAGTCACTCCGCAGACAACCAGTTTCCCCCAGAGATAAATCCTCGTACTAAGGATTTAGCTCGGAAAGAAGGACGGCGCAATTGGTCCGAGAAAAGGACCCGGAGAAATGAATAGGAGGGAGTGGAATCGGGTGGAGATTTAGGGAGGGAATGGTTGTAGGTGACGAATGGAAAGATACAAAAGAAATGCGGATAGAGATTAGGGAGAATGGTGGACAAGAGGTGACTTAGTGGACATAGAATAAAAAAGTAGGAAAAAAGTCAGGAATCAGTGAATAAGAGCAATATTGATAATTGTGTATGTTTTAAATCGTTGTATAATTATAAAGAGCCAAGTCAACTTAGGGACATAGCGTTATATTAACTCAACGATTTACATATTATCGTGAAAACAGCAGTATCTTTGGAAAACTAAAACTTAGTCTTTAAAGAAACAATAATAAACGACGTGTTGATCGTCAATATATTGGTGAATTCTGTAGAACATGAGTCAAATTGCAAAGGTATCTCCGCCGTGAGTCGTATTGAGGCAGATGGATCTGTGACTCAGCCTATGAATTTTTTACCTCGCACACTTTGATGTGTACATCACGTAATATACATGAACATTGAAAAACTGTCCCAAAAAATTAAACAAATGTACATTACCGTTAAGCTAACTACTAGATTAGTTAAACCCTACCAAATTATTGGGTTATTTTTGACGTTAAGTTTTGTGAGTTATGAGCTTTCTGTCTAAGAACGTCTAATTATTTCAAATAAGATATTTAAACCCTACGAAAAGTCTACTTTAACTCTAATTTGGTACATTTGTCTTTGGAAAATCGTACGGAAAGATATATTCTTATTTAGCTAGTTCTGTAAAGAAAAACTGAGTGTTTGAATTATAACCTTTAAATATTTTTATGGACCGATTCTTCACTTACGTTATTGTTATTCCCATTTTACCCCAACCCAGATCCTAGGCATGAAATGTCTGAACTTTGGATTTTTCTAAATTTCAATCAGTTGAATTATACCTATCAATCAAATATTAAAAAATGGTAGAAAAATTGATTCACGTCTGAATTTAATTCATTCATAGCTGAAATTAAAGGAGAGGCAATCTTCATGTGTAGATTTGGTAATTTATGATAAATATATATAAGCAGTACAGATAAAAAAGTGTATACTGTGTTCACTTTAAACTTAACATCTCTGATAAAAACAATATATCCTCTGTCACTGATTTTTGCTGAAAAAAGTAATGAAATCGTAAAATACTTTATGGCGGTTCTAATAGCCATTTTTTACGTTTAAAAGGACAACTGAAGGTTATTGTTTGGAATGTGTACCATATATTATATTCTTACCAGAATTTGATAGAATATTTTCCAGGTGAAAATTATTAAGGAGAAAAAATAAATTCGCACTAAGTATGGAGTAATTTTTAAAATAATAGTTTAGTGGTATTTGAATAACAGAACAATGATTTAGTTTTTATTTATTTTTATCATGCACACGAAGTAAGTATACCTGTCCTCCAAATTCATTTTTGGAATATTTTCGCAAATATCTGTGACTATACATTTAGACATATGGGTTGTATATGAAGAAACATTTATTTAAAAATCATTTGAAAAGGAGACGAGAGAAAGATATACTACACAGATTGAGATAAAAAATAGAACATTGAGAACAGTCTTTAATTTGTAGCTCAAATGTAAACAGAGCGCAGGGAGGGAGAGATTGAGAGAGTGTGTTAGATGGAGGGAGTGAGAGAATCTGCTGACGTTAATGGGAAGGAGCGATAGATAGTCCGAGAGAGACGTAGGACAAAGCAGCATACGGCGGCGGTGAACGGGGAAGTCTCATCGCAAGCACACCACCGCGTCCCGCCAAGTGCTGCATCAGTCTAAGGAGGGAATGGAACGGTGCTGCAGCACCCAAGGGAGGAGGTAGGGGAGCCTTCCCTGAATGTTATCTCCTCGAAACATTCTGTTTCCGAACTCAAGACTGTGAGGTGTGGGTCGCGAAGGGGATGAAGTGGAAGCAAGGAATCAGGGGAGAGTGAGGAGAGAGGGGACTCGGAGAATTTACGGGAGGCCATAAGTAAACGACACGAGAGAGCTTGGATGCGAAGCAAGGAGGACGGGGTAGAGAGGATCTAAGAGTTTGGAACTTTACAAGAATATAATGAGATATAAGCTGCGAAAGAGTGGTTTCTTTTTAGCCTGCGTCAAGATAAAGACGGCAAATGAAAACTTGGAGAAAACTAGTTTATCAGAGAAACTTAGTTATCCGTGGTGTTCCAGCCACCATTTTGGTCACCGTAGAATTTCAAACCGCTCACATAGTTCAATTATTTCATGAAATGTGGAGAAAAAAGTTCAACTTCTATTAATTTGAAAAATTGGCGCATAATTAAAAAGAGTTAAAATTATTATCGAGACGTTTTTTCCAGTATTTTAAAGGACCATATTTTTCGTAGCGTGCTGTCTAAAACTTGACATTATTTTCATTATACGAATAGTCTGTCTGCATTTACATCAGCGTACATGCCTCATAAAAGTGAAGAAAATGAAGAGTTATATCCAAACTATAATGATAAGATGTAATTTTCGTGCGTTTTCAATGTTTTTTAATTGTTTACCTTATATATATTTTGAGTTTTGTCCTTAACATAGGTCAAATTCATACGAAAAGGTGCCAGGATGTAACTTATCTCCATAGTAAACATTGGGTATTCCTCATTGTATTAATCAATAATTGTTAAATTTACTTCAGTGTTTTTCAAGCTAACTTAATAAAGATAACGCGCAACAAAAAGTCTTCTGTATCGTCTTATATTGATAAATCTATTTTTCAGCAGGTATCCCAATAAATAATTTTGGGAAACATTAACGAGTTCACCATATTAAATAATAATACCATTTACTAGTTTTTAATGTGAAGTGACTCAGTGAAAACAAAACACGGCATACAAGAAATGTACAGAAATTAGTATTTGGCTGGTTACTATTACAATGAGCTCATATGTAAGCTAAGATGTGACATAGGTTAAGGAGAATTTGCCGAGAGCATTTGGTGGAAACAGGCTTCCCTTGGTGAGAGATGAGAATGAAGCAGGAGTGTAGGCGTCAATAGTGTGAGGGGAACAGAGCGTAGGTTGACGCATTGGCTGTCGAGGCACCCGGAAGCATGAGAGCCGAGATGGGACGACGATGCATTACCCTTTCAGTCATTGAACCTCGGCGTTCTCTCTAATCAAAGCAGTTCATTACACTGCTAGACAATATGGAGTTTTCAAAATCTGAGAAACAAATGCTTCTTTATGTGTTTCTTTTTAATTCGTATTTATTTTCGTATATGTTTATCCGTTATTCTTGATGGTGAGTTCAATTGGGGATTATGAAGCCTTTTTTACGAATGTCTCTATTGACTCAGTAGAGCCTTTATTTTGATATTTAAGATGGGTCCCTCTGGTTTTTAGCCCAAAGCGAAAAATTACTGGAAAATCATTCCCGTCATCATGCTTCTACTTCAATAGTTCCTCCAACTGCATAAAGTTTGATTTCCGTCTATGATGGAAGGGAACAGCGCAGCTTTAATAACTGTCAATGAAATGAGGGAAAAAATTTAAATATTCAATCAATACTGCATCAAAGAGGCCAATGAGGATTCCAAAAATAATATTTAAGCGATCGTGGAGGAAAATAAGCCGAGATTACCGATGTAACCCAAAAAAATGAAGTCTAATGAATTATATCTGAATTACTGCACAATGTGAATTGAAATAATAGCAATAGAAAAATTTATTATAGAAATAGAAAAGTGAGTTATAACTTTTAAGAAGATATTTTGCAGATTCTTCGCTTCAATGCTTCCCTGTTTCCTTTCACTCGAATTCTTCCTTTTCCTTAACGACGTAATTACAGCATGCTTCCCATCCCTCGTTTGATTCTTTCCCGATCCTTCAGTCAGTTTTTGAAGCTCTTATATGCATTTCTTGTTATTCTCTCAAGCTCGTCCATTTGCAAATCCGCCTTATGCCTTCATCCTAGCCTCTTTACTCCCACCCTTCGAATTCACTCCTTAAATTCACTGGCTTAAGACAGAAATGGTAAAGTTTTAATTAGCAATGATCAAGAGTCGTGGGACGATAAGCCTTCTTCCGAATTTTGAAGAACAAAAAAACTAGGCGGGGAGAATTAAAAAAAATATAACTAACCAGAAGGATTTGTATGAAAAGGATGCATAATTAAAAGAAGAAGGAGAATATCATTTTTGGAGGGTGTTTACGCAGTTCGAGAAAAGATGGTGGTGGGAATAATAGCTTAGGAGAGAGAATTAACGGAAGGCATGCTGGGTGTCGCTTTCATTATCTGTTCATCAGTCTCACTCCCTTTCTCTCATGAGGCTTATGCACTTTTTTCCTTATCATCTTATATTCTCATTTTCTTCCATCTGTTTTCATTTCATCATTTTGAGGTTTTTTTATTTTTTACGAATCACTTTGTTAGGTTTCTGGTTAAGGGCATTTAGCAAAGTTAAGCAATCTATTCGTCTAACTTAAAAACAAAACCATTCTATAATGGCAAAGAAACACACAAGTGTTTTTTTTTGTCTCTATGAAATAGGTTTACGGCACAAAGTTAGAACAAATTACTGTGAATGACATTTTGTATATAGTAGTTCCATTTGATATGCATAAACAGAATTTTCACTATTCTTACTATTGAGATTAGATTCTAATTTATAAGCGTATTCATGAGGATACACAATCGTATCTGTCTCTTCTCTCCTCACACTCGATCATCACTCGTCTTAATTTATCGCCAATAGCTGGTGGTTTTTTATTTTCCTTCTTACAACTCCATAGTGTGCATTCTTTATTGACGGGCAAGAATTGGGCACCGTAAGAAATCCCGTTTGGTACGAACGACGTCGCGTTCAAAGAGGCATAAGAGTCTTGATGGATGCCGGACAGTCATAGAAATGGTAGAGGCAAGTAATAGAGTGCCTAATTTTATAGTGTGTATGTTCACTTTGGTAACGGATTGCAATTGAAACAGGTGTTACGTTGCGATGGCGATTATTTCATTTCATGTCGGTCTGCCCTATTTAATGTTTGTAAAGTTCTGCAAATCAGAGAATGAATATTGTTGATAATTCCTTACCAAGAAGGGTTTTTCACGTTATATGACTCAAAAAACACCAGGCCACCTTAGCATACCAACATTTCTCGCAAATACTTCGTTTTTGGAAGTTAAATATATTTTAAACTTATTCGTCACAATATCTTGTTCCTTTAAAAGCCCAAATATTTCAGTGTTTAAGGGGACGCTGCGATTGTTATGCGTATATTGAGTACACTGGTGGGTAGCTTAACAAGTTTGCGCAGATATCTTGTGTTTTGAAATATTTTCTCGAATCTAATCTGTATCGGTTTTAAGTTAACACGTGACTGCTTTGAAACTATACGTAACATTTTAAGTATACAGCGGAAATGAAAGAGTAGATGAGGTAACTAGGCATTTCTGTCCCTGTTAGGAAACACTTATGCATAGATTTAATGTAAGATTAACTATTTTTTTGTTTTATTTTTACCTTATAATAACAAATATTTGGTGATACCAAGCTATACAAAATTACATACTAATATACGAGCGAGTGTCGTAAGCTTTGAATGATCGTTAAAAATAATCGAGATAGAAACTTAAATATTTATTTGTTATTCTATAGACATCTCTATATTTGCCCAATATACAGTAATAAATTGCACCTAGCATTTCCTGATCTTTTGAAGGTCGTCATTGTACAACTGAACAGATTGCGTCAAAATTGTTCCACCTCTTGAATGGCGTCATTTGTGTTGTCAAAACTCCGACCCCGTATTCGTTTGTTGAGGTCCGTGAATAAGAAATGTCGCTTGGGTCGAGATCGGAGGAATAGGGCGGATGTGGCCAAATTTCAAATAAACATCGCTTTGATTTCAGGTCGCGCCTTGTTCCCTTCTGAAAATGAGTCTGTTTTTGTAAAATCAAACTTGCTAAGATCTCTGACATGTTAAGTTTTTCGTGAATAATTTTACAACCCACTGCGTTAGCTAGTCTCATTCATGATTGTTTGGATAGTCTAGCAGGACAAAGACCTTCACTTTGTTCACCCAGCAGCCTGTCCGTGAGTGATGGTCTTCCACTTTTTAGATCTTCCATGAGGAACATGAGGTCAGTTTAAAAATGTATTTTTTATACATGCATGTGTTTCATTTTTTAAATGTTTTTTTGAAAATAGCGCTGAAAAAGACTCCTAGCACCGCAAAGGTGCCGGGTAAGATACGCGAGCCTTATTTAAAGCTATATCAATGTTGTTCATCTTATGCATAGATACGCACGATAAATGTTTGACAACTTTCTCCTTTACTTTTGGGTAGTAATATTTACACTGAGACCAAATTACCGAAGGTGATAAATGACTTCCCCAGATTTTTCGTTTATGATCGATATATTTGCATACATCTATTTACCACTGTTTATTATGAGCATAATTACATACATTAGAAACATACTCTGCAACACGATTTATCTTTCTCAAAAATGTGTTTTCTTTTTACTTTATGCTTACCCTGCGTTTTTATCGGTAAATGCTTGGGACATTTTAAGAAAAATGGCGTTCTAACACGCTAATTTTTTCCTAGAATAATTATTTTTTAGTGTAACATAGTTCGGAAATTTTAAATTCTTTCTTGGAGAAAAACAAACAAGTAATTGATGATTGAACTTCCGGTAATTATCCCAAGTGGGACGATATGTTTCACTTATTTGCTGACTCTCTCAATGCTCCCCCAGCTCAACGCTTGTGTAAAACAAAATGGACCCTGCTGTCACCTGCTGCCTTTTCGAAGCTTTGGATGGCTAAATTATGTGCTAAGAAATTTATCACTTATATTTTGTTAGCAAATATGCTCATTTGAAGTGTGTTATTATAAATAGTTTTGATATGTGCCAAATTATCTTTGGAAACTGAAAAATAGATTTCTCATTTAAAATCCTAGGTATGTATGCATTCGCTACTATGCGCTCCGCAGAGGGACCGAGAATCGTTTGCGATTCAATACTCAGAGACACATGGAAGATTAAATACACAGAGAAGAATAGCAATTTTGCAATTTTTGTTCACCCTTGACTGAATGTGTATTTATTCGTTTTGATGTTACCGCATATGATGATACAGCTTTATGTTTTCATCATCCGTTAAACAACCATCAACTCGGTAAAGGTTTTAAAAAATTGGTGCTATGAGTCCATATAATGCTATCCATAAATTATCACAAGAAATTATAATTGTCGTGAAAATACATCTTTCAGGTAAACATTTACAAACCAGCCTCTACTTTGCATTTACTTCAGAGTAAGAGCATGCGCACACATTAGTTATTCCTGTTGCATATTTTTTTCATTGGCACGTAAATGAACCAGCTAGGGTATTTCGTTTATTTTACAGATGTTGAACAGGATAACATATCTAATGTAGTTTTTACATGCAACTTAAGTAATGCAGGAGGAAAATAATTATGAAACTTTTTCTACGCGCCAAAATACCCTCATCTCAAGCACATTACTCTTTAATTTTAAAGTCATAGTTTGAGAGGCCTAAGTATAAAGTAATGAGAGATACCTGCATATCCTCATAAAGGCAGAGTCAGTTATTTAAAATATATTCCGTCTTCTGCGTAATCATGAGTTGGATCTCCTATCTTGAATATGAAGACCTAATTTAATTTTGGCTTAGCTTCTTTCGGTATTGAGCAAAGCAGGATGGGGTTTTCAAAGGTCATGAATATAGTAGAGGTATGATAATTTACTTCTCCGCGAAAAAATAGCTAGGACGTTGATCTTGGAGGTTGTACGGACTGCACAAATAAAGGTATTGTTCACTGTTTGATCTTTGCAATCTCCTTCAGATCTCGAACACTCAGCCGTCAGTCACGGACGGCAGTGAATCCAATACGACTCTAACTCAGCTTTGAAGAGGCACAATCGATCCTTGCAGAATAAGGCGTCAGTTCCTCTTTTTGCTATTTGTCACTCTAGTGGATGTATTTCCTCTAAATTCAGCCCCTACTTCATTTCTAAATATAAAAATCTTTTTCTGAATTATTCCTTTCATCTTATCTAATCTAAATTTACTAAATGAACATCTAAATCGAAAATTGAAGAAAAAAATAGGGAAAATATATCATTTTACTTTTTAAATCCTACCAATCAAAGTTTTCTAATGAATAAATAATATTTCAGGATGAATCAAACGGAATCTAAAAATTAACAGCTACGATAGATAAGGAATCTTAATTAAGACTAATTAGGGGGATTAAAGAAAACTAAATAAAATCTACCTCTACAGCTTGTTAAAATTTTTGTAAGCTCTATATTTCTTGAACGAAATGATTTTGAGAATTTCCAAGGCCCTTCTTTAATAACCCGACATTTTCTTCGTAATCTGGTGGATTACTTTGAGGTATGTGGATCTAGGGCGTGTGTTAGTTTGTGTGCTTGTAGGTTACCTGTGCAATGAAGTCCAGTGTTCTTGACCCCAGTTGAATATTTAATATTAAATTTACTTCATCGGCCTACCTAACGAGTCTGCCTTGCGATATTTTTCCTTGGCAAAAAGCTTGATACACTTCCTAACGATTTTGTAGCATTAGAAGATGCTACCTTCTTGGCTATGGTGGATCTTGCCCACTTTTCCAACTCATGGTTATCTTGTTTTCTTTTTACACTTTTATGATCGTCCTTACTAGTTCTCTAGGGCAGCATTTCTGGAGAGATTTTCACGAGATCTGTTAAATTCCTTGCATTTCTGCAGAGTTCCTTCCTTTGAATTCTCTTATTTTCTCCCTAACCCGATGTTGAAGTTTGAGAGAAATATGTTTGTCGTGTTTTCTAGACATTAAGATGATTTTATTCTTCACTTCTTTAGTCATTGACATGACTAGTCCTCTCTTTTTTTCCCCTGAGAATAATTTTCTAGCATCTGAATCTGTTGATTATGTTGCTAGGTTATCGCCTTATTTCTTCTTCCCCGTTCCTGGTGAATGATCCTGGTGATATACAAAAATCATCTTCAGTGTAATACGTCCGTCTGTGATAATGGTCGATAATATTTCTGAGCCACTTCTTGCCTAAACCGTGCCGAGCGGTAATGTGGTGTTGCCGGTCAAGACATCTGTCAGTAATTGTAGGTTTTCTTAATTCTAGTTGTCCCATCAAACTCATTTATTTGCAGTTCTAAAATGTGTAGCAAGTCAAATTGGCCATTCTATTCTTCAGATGAAATTTTCATTCACAATGATGGGAATATTTTAACATAACTTTATTCGCTGAACTCTGACATGGGTTACGGTATAATTGTAAACATCACCCTTAATACAATAGAGCAGTCTTTTCAGGATTATCTTATTGAATAACGAAAAAATATATTCAGCACGACTTCCAATATCAAACGACTTGAGGAATCCGCCTCCATAATCAATGAATTTTCTTTACTCACCTCACTCGCGGGCAACCAGCCTTTTCTTGACTAATGCTTCTAGTTCTCTTATGGGTGTCGTCTCCTATCTTGCGATCGTGATGCACACACCGGAAAAAAAAAAATATATATATATATATATATATATTTCCGCTTGAATGATATCCCAGTGATAATGATTAACTATCAATGCATTCTTTCGTCATCCCTATAACAGTCGTCATTTTCGTTGATAGCGCTATGAACCCATATTACCTACACATTTCGTTGATACATATGAACCCTCTTGAGAAAGGTGGTTGCATCACCGAAAATTCCAGAACTAGTGAGTCCCTCTTTTATATGTTTTAGTTTCTGTGTTTGCTATGACTATTTAGTGAATTATATATATATATCTATATATATATATATATATATATATATATATATATATATATATATATATATATATATATATATATATATATATATATATATAAGATAAATGGTAGCCTCAGTGGGAACGTTAAAATATTTGTACAGATTTGCCTATTTTTCCCACTGTCCAAAACTCACCGTGCGACGTAACACTTTGGAATGGTACCATTAAAAGGTGATAAAATATGTCCCAATTTGTATTTTATGTTTAAGTTTCATACTGCAAACAAATTCCGGAAAATTGAAGAATAAACAAAGATACATAAGGAAGTTAAACAATAGAAATTATGCCGGATTTTACGTATTATTGATGGCATAGCTTTCCACGTGACTAATATAGCTCAAAGCTACAATCGATGCTAATTAACTGGGATTAATGGCCACCTAAAATGCTCTGAAAATCGCCACACATTTTTAACATTATTACAATTAATATCAGTACATGGTTTTCAGGGGTTTTTCTTATATTTCATGAAAAAAACGAAGGATTTTCAGTTTTCCATTTAAGTACCACTAGATATTTTAGCATAAACTAAATAGCGCAATAAGAACTGTGATTTGATAATAATCTCAAATATTATCTCAAATATTCTATATGACATTAAAATAATCAAAGATTGAAGGTTATCTATTTGTGTATATCCTTCAATATATGCATTCCATTTAAGTTTTTTTCGAATATCCCAACTAAAACGTGCTTCACTTCGATTTTAATTGGTTTCAGAAGGTATAGCCTCTAGCAAATCTGACTTTTAACTTTGATATTTTCCATTTAAAGTCTTGAATACTTATTATTTTTCGATGTTATTTGCCAGTTATGTATTTCGCGTAATAGTGAGTGCCTTCATTTTTCTATTACTGAATTTTTGACTACGTGCTGTGCTTTTAACTAACAAATTAATGTAAATTAATGTTCTTGTTCTTCCATTTTTATGTTATACATTATTTAAGTCTATGAGGGGCAAGATTATAGCGTGCTATATTTATTATTGTGAATAATTTTAATGTGAATAACAGATAAGTATTGTAACGTGCCTTCTTCTACGAGTTTTTGTCTTTTCGTATATTTTTACGCAGTATTAAATCTACTTCTAATGATGGCTAAAAAATATTTTAAAATGTAGAGTAATCAAAACTGTACATAATAGCTCCACATTACCATTCAGTATGAACCCAATCTAAATAATGTTGATAGATATCGACGGTTGACTTCTGAGTTAAGGTCATATTTCGTTAGTGTGAACAAATGTAACGCACTGATTCATTTTATCTGTGGTTTTTACACTATTTGTCAATTCAATTTCAGAAAGTATATCAGTATGTTAACCATTATTCGTTTCCACTGCCGAGCTTGCTTTATTATCCTACTTTACATTTTTTGGCGATATTTATGCACACTTTATTTTCAATTATTTGTGATAAAATCAAATACAGATACAAAAATATTTTTCCAAAATTTTTTCTCTGATTTAAAGTCTAACAACTTTTGTTAGATCTCAAGGCTTACATATCTGACACCATGGATATTTGAATTTATTTGAGGTCAGCGTTCAAATTGGAGTCACTAGAAAGTGCAACTTGTTTTTTAAAGATAAGAGATCTCTATGTGATAACATTCATATCTAATTCTGCTTATGAAAACAGCTAACGTACACATACATAAACATTTAAGTCCTTGTTCGTGGAACTTAATGATACATGCCATCAAAAAGATGGATCGAGCGACCAATTCTGACAACATGCATTTGGTCTAGGATGATGCTCCATGTGGGATCCCCTCAGTCACTCTGCGATGGCCCTTCTTCCAGAACCGTTGCAGGGATAGATGACGTTGCTTACGAAGAGTGTCATCTGAAAAAGCCGTAGAGAGTTGGCCGACCTGGCAAGTTATGTAAAGCCAAAATGACGGAAGGTAGTCACTCTGAAGGAACGTGTAGGCATACGACCCTTAAAACTTCTAAAATTTAAAAATGCTACAATGCATTTTTAGGCTAGTATATTTTACTTTTTTCTCTGCCCTATATTGTGTTTCGATCGCTCGAACTAAGAAATGGAAATTGATATTGCTCTAACTAAATAATAAAATGTAATGAGATTACTTGTATCAGCCTATTATTCTGCATTTTATATTATTCATATATTATTTCAATATTATGTATACTTATAATATTGGGTATTCAGGAATAAAATGCAGTGAAATAGACTAATACAAGTAGCCTCATTTTTAACCATATTTTTACATTTGTTATCTGCTCAATTCCACCTTCCCCACCTCTCCTGTCTTCGTCCTTTGTGTTTTCGTATCCACCTTTCCTTATGTCTATTTCCATGTGAATGAATATATATATATATGTATATATGTATATATATATATATATACATACCCGATGCACTAATAGCCAGTTATTGCATTATTACGACACACTTCAAACAATGTAAGCGGTAAAAATGGCTTAAAAATATTTCGCTCTGTTAGTTCGAAATCGGCTTCAATTTATGGAATCATACAGTCAGAATAGCTTATTTTGCTACATACATAATCATTTATTACATAAATGATTATATATTTGCTAACTTTTAGACGTTATTGCGGAAATTTACTGTATCTCAAGATACTCATTAATTTTACAACTCGTTAGCAAACAGAGCACATAGTTTATACTCATGTAAAATATACGGCGCAAAAGCATTTATGTTTTTTTTATAAAGAGGAAGCAGAACGATACAAGGCGTAAAGAATACTGGAAAGATACATAGATAAAAAATAATGGAGAGAAGGGGAGGAAAACGAGAGGAGCATCAGATTGAGGGAAGGTATAAATATAAATTGATTGGAAGTAAAAATTCAGATGGATACCAGCACCCCAGTGCGGATTTTATTAAGGATTCATTACATTGCCATTGAACGCCAACGGCCTGGTGAGCAAATAAACGAAAAAACTCATCAAAGGAATAAATGCCGTGTTGATAGCAGTGGAAACCGTTAAAAATCCACATCGCTCTTTGAAGGCAAAAAATGAACTCGATGATTGTGTTCAATGGCTTTGGTTTTGAATCCAGTTTTTGTTTCGTACGTTTGAAAACTTAGGCTAGAAAAATTAATGATGAGGAAACAAATTGGTCAGGCACGCATACGGAGAAGGAAGGTGAGCATGAAATACTGCCTATAAAGGGAAGTTAATTTAGTGTTTTTAAAGTTGATTATCGGTAACTGCTAACAGGTAATTGACCCGTTGTGCGGGGAGTTTATAGAAACTTACCGGTTCTTCTATTTATATTGGGAGAACTTTGGCGTTAAATAAATGATAAACAAAGCCTATTTTAAGACTTCATAGTCTAATGGATTAATTTTCCGTAACTTCCCTGTTGAACTGAAATTAGTATATTTAACCAGGGAAATTTCCATGAAATAATCAATTTGTACTCTCTTTAACCAATCAGCATTCGAACTCATTGGCTACGCTTTCAAGCTTATTTTACGCTTGATTTTAATCATGCTTTTGATTAATATTCTGGTTAATAAATGATGCTAAAACCTTTTAAAGTATCAATTGAAACTGCACGCATTTTTTATTAAAACATTAATCCCAAATAACTGAAAATATTGGATAAATTTTACTCTCTATATTACTACTGAGAAATAATTAAATTTTCAAAATAAATGGACGATTCCCTTTATATTTATTGTTTCCAGGAATTTACCCTGTGAACATTTTTAGTGCTTATTAAACAATTTTATCGTTTGTGTGCGAGCTGGTGCCAGGATATTCCCCTCGCTTACGCCACGAAGACAAGCTACAACCCAAGTATATTCTAATTCTCCTCTCTGAACATTAAGTCGAGGTTACTGAGTAAGTGGATGGCGCTGGCAACTTCACATTTCCGACGCAAACCAAGCGGGCTGCAACCAGAGGAATTGTCTCTGACGTGGCCTTCCGGAAAGTGGAGCAGAAGGAGGCGGAGGAAGGAGTAGGCCCCAACGTCCTTGGGGAGCGGCTCATAACCCCACCCGTGGACGCCATTTAGCAACCAATCCCGCACCCTCCATAGCCTCTCTCATCCGCGGCCCCAAGAGATTAAACGTGGAGGTTTGCACGCTTAGGAGGCGGATTCCTTCTCAAACACACGCACGGGTATGAGACAGCCCTCGCACGCCCCCGGTGAATTTTAAAGGGTGCATTCCGCACCTGGAGACAGAGGTTCCTTCTTTCGTGCTAAAGGTGCCATCAAGCGGGCAAAGAATGCTCGCCCTTTATGCCCGTCACCATTCGCGTAAACTTTGTTCCCCTTGGGATCACCTCCCTTCTAGTGTCACTACGGAGTGCTAGATGACCGAGTGAGACCGGCGAGTCGCACAAGGCGGGTTGGGTGAAGATGGCAATTGGTGGGGGAATAGGAGTGGTGGACGGCATTTCTGTCGCGCGGGCGGTGACGTTTGCCGGATGAGAGAGTGAGGGAACACGGGAATGGAGTTGAGGAGGAAGGGAGTGGAGAGAGTGACAGCGTGGAAATTAGTGAGAAAGAGAGAGAGAGGGAGAAATGGAGAAACTGGAGAGTTTGCCGGGAAGGGAACTTTTGGGGCGGGGTAGAGTAGTTATCCGAGAAAAGAGGAGGAGACCGCACCACTCCCTCCCTCTCACTTGAGTCTCTCTCTCACTCTCTCTAATCTCTTTCTCTCTATCTCTTACAGTCTCTCTCTATCTCCCTATCTAATTCTCGCTCTCCCTTTCGTTTTCCCTCCCGTACTCTCTCTTCGTTCTTCCTATCTCTCTCAGTCACTCTCCAGAGACAGGAGTCTGTGGCCTGGTGTGTTTACGGCCGGGGACATCAAAAGCACCGAAGCACATGCAGATGGCCGGTTTGAAAAAGGTCGTTTGATGGGCGTCTGGTTGGTTTAAAGCGACATTCTGAATGCCATATTAGTTGGGGACTTTGTCCGTCGTTACTTTGCTCCATTCCCCTCCCGCTTCCCTCCCTGTATCTAATCCCCCCTCCACCTTCACCTCAGTCTGGTGTCTTCCTTCGGTTTTGCACTAATTACGACCATCACTGGGCAACCATCTTCTTCTATTCATCTATTTTTCCCCTCTCCTCTTTCTCCCTCTCGTACGCTTCGTCTTGGGGATTGTGTATAGGATGGATTAGAAGAGCTGGTGTATACAATATAAGAAAAGAATTTGCAATTAATACTACTATAGGGAAAAGTAAATTATTATGTTTCTCAGGATGAAAATGACAAATTATCCTCCTGGTTAGAGCTTCCTTTTGTTAAAATTTACCTAGAGTTGATGTCGCTTTTCTATGTAAATAATATCCATCCTTAAATCGATTATTATCTATAACCAGCTAGCTGAAAGAGAAACCACACGGAGTATATAAAAATGATGTTTTCATTTTCTGATGAACTCAAATCGCTTGCTTAATAAATGCAGGAATGAATAATCTCTTACACTATAAGGGAAACGATTTCTTTTCCGTCTGATTCATACACTCACTCGACGCGGCACACTAAAAAGGATTTTCCAATAGGTATAAGTTTGAAATTTTCATGGGACCTGTGGATTCATTTGCTACCCTCGAAATTTTCATAACATTTTTAGAAAGTAGATTCTGTGTCTTTAGACACAGAATCAACTTTGGATTTTAAAAGCGATGAAATATTTAGGTCACAATATGCCGGAAGACTTGGTTCATGGGCGTGGAAAAGGTACGTCAGTAAAAGATTAGTTTTCCTTTTTTTTAGCTGTAACAGTCCCTATCGAAAAGCGAGCGTACAATGTTTACATTGTGGTATATAAAAGTGAATCAAAGTTAACCGGGATTTACGACGGACTAAAAACTCTCGGCTTAAGTACGTCTAAATTACGAAAAAGTAAATTGCTTGTAAAAGAAAACATTACCGTGGTAACAGTTTTTTGTAATAGTTGTAATTAGCAATGTAAACAACGATGGTGGGTGTTTCATAGCAGGAGTTGAAAGTGATTGTATATCATTCGGAAAAATCAAATTAACTTATTGATAATATTCATTAACATGAAAATGTTTTTTCAATTTTCAATTTTTAGCTTTATACTTAAGTTTCATCTGGAAAACTGGGAATAGTCTCGTTTTTTAAAACACCTTGAAACCCTAGTTTGTTACCTCTTACGCTGAAAGATAACCTAAATATGGTCATATTGAGGAATTTCTGTGTATAATTTGCTTGTTAATTATATAAATTACATTTACCGGTATAAGTTTTAAGAAAGAATGAATGAATTAATGATGGAATCGGAATTTATCGAAGTCTCCAACGGATATTAACTCACGCATTCCACTACCACCCCATTGTTACATCCCACGAGCCGCCAGGAGGACATATGGCAGCGAATATTAGGACTATGTAATTACTGTTAAAATTTCTGTGCCTGTATTTGTAATATCAGATTATATTTGCGTTTTTAGATCATAGGTGTTGGATCTTAATTGGGACATTTTGGTAGACCTTATAACTCAGATTCATAACTGATCAATTATTTTCACATATTTCTGGGTATTTATTTCGGGGGCTTTGCCCTAAGTACTTCTATTTTCATTGCAAAATTTTCATGGTTATTTTAAGAAGTTTATGAGTTAAGTATATTAGTCATAGTTATTTATTTTTCTTACTATTACATTGATTTATGACTAAATGTCTTTAGGAAAATGTTTAAAAATCGAGTCTTACATTTGATGGTCCTCACTCTTCTATAGTTACACATTTCCATAGCGTTCAATTATTTTCTCCCGAAACAACCATTCACAGCGTACAACGAAATATAAATGCACGAGTAACCATGATTTTACATAGAATTTTGTAATTTAAATGTCAATTTTTTTACTTGGATTATACTCTCCCCTTTTTAAAAGCCAATTTCATTTGTAGTACTCGCTTAAGCTATCCTTTCCGCTTCCTTTATTGCCGTTGAGCTCAAGTAGCAAAAGGCTTCCAATGGATCTTGCTTGTTATTTTTAAGTTCTATTAAAACTTTTCACATGAACCTTACTCTCCTACTTTTCTTGACTTTTCTGGGACTTGTTGATTAGTTTTACGTCAATCGGATTATACTTTTCAGGTCTCTCTGGAACGCCCAGTTTTTGTTAATTTTTTCTTGCATAAATTAGTATCATTACTTCCTTTGTGGCTTCCCGTGATGGCGACTTGTCTCGCTACTACTTACTTTGTGGCTTGTAGTACGTACTCTTTATTTTATAATATCCATCTTATCTACATTAAAACCGTACCTTTCCTATTCAAATGCCAAAACCTGCCGTAGAGCTACAGCTGATTTCTTTAATTATTCGTTATAATTTCTTTCATCATTAAAAAATAACAATTGCACTTCAATATTAAGTAAAACCTTATGATCTATATAGATATCCTCACCCACGTTGTTTTATTTTAATGGAATTTGCATTTTAGTTATAAATACTAAGGTATGAATAAGGTATCCTCACCCAGGTACCATAATGAATAATCTAATTGTGTTCAAAATTACTGGGTGACTAACATGTACTCAATTTGATAACCAGCGTTATACTTTTAAGTCATTGAGTATTTATACTTGAAGCATTTAATACTAATGTCCTCCTTTGTTATTTAATTGGTAAGTCAGTTTTGCAGAATCCACAAGCTTTCATTTTTTTCTTACCGTATTCTTTAACCGTATTTTTTAGTCGATTTACTTCCTTTCTTTCCTTCCTTTCCTTCCTTTCCTGATTTCCTAGGATTATTGGATTTTCTTTTCCTTTGGCATTTAACGTTTCTTCACTGATAGTATTATGGAACTGTTTTATGCCCTCTATTTCTATGAAGTCATATACACGCGTACAACTATAGGGTCCATCGGCTTAGTTGTTATCTTGGCCATGATAATCTCTTTTTGAATCGCAAAAAAGCTCTCCATTCGCATTTTTCGGCACGGTTCCGAAATATTGCACTGCATAATGTTCTCAAATATATTCCGTTGAATCTCTACTAGCTAATGCATGAAATGATTCCTTCGGGTAATTTTATTTCATTTAGTCCCCTTAATGGGCGAAATTCTCTTGAAGATTCTTCAGTCTTTCAAAAATTGGAAGAATGATTTTCAAGTTCCAATCCTAAATTGAATTTTAATGTATATGGCTCATACACGGATCTTCAGGTATTGAAACTTTTCCAATATAGCTCCATTCCTATTTAGCTTAGTTGTCAAAAAAAAAGTCATTGCTGAGTCTCTCGTGAAATTTTCTGCCTTAAGAATTTTAAAAGGCATATTCTGTATTTTACATAAAATCCTTCTTTATTCATAGTAGTCTTTAATATATTCACTGCTGATAGTTACCTTTTTTCATACATTATTAAGACAAATCTACTATTGAGTACCGGAGATGGAGAAGTCTATCGGTAATGTGAGAGTACTACTAGTATTTTCTATACGTACATAATGCATGCTTTTTCAAGAATTTTCACAGTATTTACCACATTTTTGAGATTTTAGAATCTAAAAGGCTCTAGATTATAATTAATCCAGAAGATTTATAATTAAATGTTTGGAAATATCATCTTAGGATGACTACCATATTTGAACAAAATTTTGTTCGGAAATTTATGACGGATAAAAACAAATTGCTTTTCTTTTATATTATTGGATTATAAAACAAAAACACTTTTTATAATGTAACAGAAAGAGATGTATCGCCGAAGAACCGGCAAAATTTTCGTTAGAATAAGGCTTAAGAATCCATGTTTATGTCAAATGTACTAAAATTAAGATATTCATATCACTTTTAGCTTACCGAAAGCCCGTTAAAGAAGGAGTGCATACAGCTTTCGTGGTGATCACGCTTGAGAAATTAAGGAAATGCTTTCTAAAATACTTTGTCTATTTTTTATTTTACTCTTTTTAGTTTTAAAGAATTTTTCTCTCCCTGTCTTTTCCCAATATTTTCTAAATTCGAACTAATACCTTGTCTGAGTTTAACCTCGGTTAGTTTTCCGGCATTCCCGAATTCTTTCCGATGGTTGTACGAACACTTAAACGAATGAGTTATACCATGCGTAAATTAATATCACCTGAGTTGTTGAAACGTTTACACTTCAATGATGAGTGGAAATAACTACTTTTTAATAAATTGAATTTACTCTTCCCATCTTGGGCTACTCGGGATAATGCCCGTCACAGAAGTACTTAGTCCAGTCGCATTCCTAGTTCTTAGACTCATTTAAGTTTCATGTTTTTCACGTTCCATTGCTCGGCATCAACATAGACATCAGGGTTTTGAGCATAATTAATAAAGAGCGTTTACATATTACCAATGATATCGTGGTTTAATTTCCTTTAAATGGGGAAAGTTTGTCATTTGATATAAATTACAGATTTAGATATGATATGGTGGAGCTGATCCATAAGGATAGAGACGAAAAATATTACAATTTTCCGCTAAAGAAAGATATATTTCCGACTAGTTTCTATGTACTCCATCATTTTCAAACTTGAAATCGAAAGTACATCGAAAATAGTTTGAATAATTTTTTATTAAGTGGAAAATTTTAATAGTTTTCCTCTCTTTTTCTATAAATTGTATTGACTAAATCAGCAATGGAAAAGTTAACGTATGGCTGTCAATTAAGAAATGATTATTTGAGAGGTTTTAGTGAGAGTTTTAATATTTGTTCAAAACATTTTTGTTTTCCATATCGTTTATTGTCACCTTCAGAGTTTTTGTTCTTTGTTTATGCTTTTGAAGATAGTATATAATACATAACTTATACTAAAATCTGCAGGGAGTTTATGCAACCAAGTGCCCTTATGCCAAAATGGCGTTGGGGATATGTTTCACCCACCAAAGGAGAAATAGACGACACACTAGACGAAAGGACAGTAGGAAAGCAATCATACAATGTCATAAAATATACAGAAAAACAGTGCGTTCCGTGGCACGCATAGCCAGAAGAAGGAGACGAGTCACACTGGCAAATATGTGTCCTCGAAAGCTCAAGTGCTTAGAGCATCGGCTAGTCAAAAGATTCGGCGTTCAAATCCTGGTGAAGGAATAACTTTTGCACTTGTAATCTACTAGATTCTGCCTTCCCCACCTCATCCGAGCTCGTTATTTATGTGTTCCTATCCCGTTTCCTTATATTTAATAACATGTGCATACATATGTATGTGTGTAGATTCCAGTAAAATACTGTTATTTAAAGAATTGACACAATACAACCTTATACCCATGTTTGGCTCTTGTTTACCGAATTTTTACAAGAATTTTCTCAACAAAATTTACGAATTTCCTTCTCAACATCGCGAATAAAACTATGCAGCTGCATTATAAAAAAATTCAATAAAAACTCTCGTATAAGATAATCCATCTCATGTTATGCCAAGTTGTAATTATCCAATTTGAATAAACGACATTCGGAAATTAAATGAAAAGAACACTGAAGAATACCGCGTTTTTTGGCACCCTGTTTAGCAGTAGAGGTATAGTCCTCGAGGAGCCTCATTCCCTTCAAATTCACTTTCACTTTCATGAAGTTTCTAAGGGTCGGTCACCTCCAAAGCTCTCACTAAAAATGCTAGGAAACGGCATAAAAACCTTCACCCTGCCGCAAAAAAATTGGGGTCAAAGGGCCGCACATAAAAAAGGCAAACATGCAGTGACTTTGCATAAGCTCCTTTCCTCCCCAGCATCCAACCACCATCTCCTTTTTCACTCTCTCCAACTTCTATTCCGTGTCTTTTGTCTGAGTAACCCTGGGGTCCGGTGGCATAACGAGGGGCCCAATGGGTGGAAAGGGGGCGGGAGAGATGGAGTGAAAAGGGTAGAGAGATACGGAAGATGATAGCGGTTAAAGGAAGGGAAGGGGTGAGGGAGGCAGGTCGACGATCGAGGGAAGGAAGGTAAAAGGGAGACCGGGAGTGTGGCCAGTAAATGAGATCCTAAACAAAACCTTCCTCACCAAAACACACATTCCCAATCCGCAATGGTTTAAAAATCCCCTACGTGAAAGGGGCAAAAAGGTTCCCTTGGGACTTTGAGAAAAGGGATGCGAAGGAAAAGAGGTGAGAAATCTGATATAAAAATCAGGGATCACCCGAGAAGCGAAGGATTTGGAAGACATGGGATGGATGAAATTGTGATAATGAGAGGTTATATGCGAAAAAATTGCCAAGGGGAGCTAAAGGTAGATAAGTCTAATGGAATTAGGGAAATGAAACAACATGACAAGGGAGCACAAAATCAACGTCGAAGAAAGAACTACAAAAGAAGTGAGTGAATAAACAATGAGTGACTGACTCGAGTACATGAATGATGGAAGATGGAAATGTAAGAGGAAATGGGGTCAAATTTGAAAATTAGGAGAGTAAAGTGAAATGGGAAATGTGTTTGGAAGTACATTTAAAATTATTGCTCACGGCTTTATGCCTTACTGAACCGTATAACATTTGTTACTTCAGAGTAATAACCGCTGTCAGAAGCCATCTATGAATTTAACTCCAATAGCAATGGCATAAACTTACGATTGAAATATGGAGGTTTTCACCTGTAAATGTGACAACCGAGCCTATGCCAACCCAGCATCATTCCAAAGGCGCTAAGCCAATGCTAAGAATAGGGTAGTTTTTATTGAAGCGATTTGAATAAGAAAGGATGTATATGAGGTAGGAATTATTTATAAGGAATTGCAAAAAGCATTAGTAAAAATGTGAGGGAAACGGAACTGAAATGAAAACTAAAGACAGTATTGATTTTCTCTTTGTATTTAGACATTTTGGGATCGATTTTCTGTTCAACTCCATTCTACTCCCACAGTCTGTTTTCCATTATTAAGCTTTCCTTAATTATATTATTCATTGAATGTATTTTCCAATATTCAGTACTCATTATTATTTATTCATTCATTTTCTCTCATGAGAGATTATACATTCAATTAATCCATTGTGTTTTTCTTTTTTCGGTTTAGTTTCATTAGTTGTTTTAATCGAAATAACTTACTTATACATATATGTTAGTTACTGAATGCGTCCAATTGATCTTTATCATTTATCCGTGATACTACGTTCCAATATTTACTAACACATCTCCGTTCCTCTGCTGCCCATGTGGTCTATTTATCCGTTAATTTAGTTGCAATAAATTAACTCAACTTTTTTAAGCAAAGGGCGAAGTCTCTTTTGTATAGGTGGAAGGGCTTACTTGTTTAATGGCTTAGCAGGATAATTTAAGTTCCAGAAATGAAGATGCATTAATTTTTCAATTCACTCGAATGGCTCATTAAACTCTGTTGTTTCTTTTTAAAAGTAATTAGTAGAACGCCAGAAAAATAAAAATTAATAAGCTAACTATTCAAAAGGATAGAACCAGGGATCATTTACTTACCAAGTCGATAAGTTTATAAGCACCAACTCTAAAGCAATTAAAACATTTTGTTTTAGGATGTTTTTTCTTTTTAAATTGAATAGATATCATTTAAAACACTTTATTTCAGTTTTTACCTTTAAAAGTAATTTATAAAATACAATAACAAAGACGTATAAAAAGAAATAAGACTACAATTGAAGGGAATCGCACCAGGGATCTTTCACGCATCACGCCAATGATCCATCCCTTAGACCACAGGACATCCTGTGACTCTCCCAACTCTTGAATAGAATTGAAATAATGAATTATACAAATTCTGCTCTCTCTAAACCCTCAGCAGGGCTTCGAAAGAGCAGCATTTGCTAAATTGGAAGACCTCGTGAGATAGCTGTAAGTTCTTATTCGAGAAAAGATAAAGGCTGCATCATGTGAGAACTAGAGAGCAGTAAGTTTGGCTTCGAATAATATGATTAAAATAAAGGCTGTGCGGTTTTCCAGATAGAGAAATGCTAAGTTTAGGATTAAAATAGGATGGTAAAGAGTAGAGCAGGTGGAAATATACGTACCTCGGAAGTTTCATTGCAACGATTTAAGAGTAAATATAATTCACCTTGAATGATTTTTACACTCTGAAATTATTGCATTGAAATGCATGTTACCGCATGACTCCGTTAAAAGTCACTGTTGCGTTGTTGTGTGAATCTCCCGCAGTTTCTTGAAATTTACCTCGGAAGTGTTTTGTACCAAAATGGTCAGATTAATGTGAATATAAGGAAAAGAATTTAATTTGGTAAAGAATCTTTCACAAAAAGAAGAGAAATTATGACAAGAAAGATGAGTAAGGATATTAAGAAAAGGATCGGGAGAACTTTGATATGCATCGCAGTTATGTACGGCACGGAAATATGGTCATTGAAGCAGGATGATAGGCGTAAATTGGAGGCTTTTGAAATGAGATTGTGGGGAAGAATAGAGAAGATGAAGTAAATGGAAAGGAAAACAAGTGAGAATGTGCTGGGTATGATGGTGGAGGAAATGGTTTTTTTGGGGAGAAATGATGAAGCAAGAAAAATGAATGAAACTCGTACTGATCGGCAGCGGGATTGTGAAAGACTTTGATAGACGTAGAATAATAGGTAAAAGTGGAAGGGACAGGGATAGGGTTGGAATTATGAACGAAATAAAGGGAGATAAGAATTAGATGGAGAGAAAAAAGGTGTGGTTATAGAGTACGATGTTGGGTTTTGTTTTGTTAAGAGACACAAGACATTTATTTGGTAGTTGTATGTATCCAAAATTGACCTTAACGGATAGATAACCTAATAATCATTTTGAAGATCTTCCAAAGTGAATCATTACTCCATGAAAGAGATACGTAGAAGCATGTAAGTTTTCTATAATATATGGCAAGCACATTGTACAAATATTTTATATTCATCAGAGTTTCATTTTGGTTCCTATCTGTCATAACCTGCACCTGTGAATTTAATACTCAATTCAAAAGTCCATCCATTTTATTCTTATTACTATTTAAACTGCATGTTTGTGTCAAAAATGCACAAAGGTGTGCCTTGTATTGGTAGAATACAAACGTGGAGATAGAGAAATCGTATATGCAATAGTGTTGACATTAAAAGGTGCTGTTTTCTCTTTCTTACACCGTTTTTATTTAAAAGGCAATTAAGAGACTTATTCCAAAATACTACTGTTAATTGGCAGCACCTTCCTTTTGAATTAGGCATACAACTCTACATTTGGTACAATTTTTCTTTTTTTCTTTAAAACGCAACCTTTTTTCATTGAGTGCAGCTACTTTTATTGTGGACGTCTTGATTTTGTCTATTTCATCACTAAAGTTATCCAGGGAACCAAGAGCCATGTAAATTCTTTAGACCCTCAGCTACTTAATTTATCGTCGGCATGCAGAAGGGCAGGTACATTTAAATCTCTAATGATCACTCTTATGCATAAACTCAGAAACAACTAAAGTTGAAAGTATGTTTCACCCCATGCTTAATTTCGATTCACATTTTCTTTCTTGCTTGCCGTAATATTTTCGTGCATCACTTTTATGTCATTCAATGTGCACTTATTTGATCCATATTCTCTCAAAACCTTCCACAACTCGAGTTACGATGATGTAATGTCAAATATAAAAATGCAAAAACAACTTTCTATCACAAGTATATGTCTATGTGCATTTTTCAAGTACTTGCTGCAGAGCAAGCAGTTGATTCGTACATCCCACATCAGGCGTGAGTACACACTCCCCATATTCTTTCTGATGCTTTCCGTACTCTTCCAATCAAGACTCTTTCTATTGTTATCCCTTTTTTATTCAAAATGGCTATATACTCTCCATATTTGCGGTCCATATTACTTCCATTCTCTTCGCAAAAAGATACTAATATATTCTTCCAATCGTCTGGTAATGTTTAAGCCTTCGGACATGGATTAAAATTTCGTAGACACGAGCAATACATGTAAACCGCTCTCGTACTCGAACCCATCGATACATACAACTTCTCAGCTTGCATTTCATTCCATTCTTCCATGTTCTCACTCCCTATTGCAACATCTTATGTATTTATTGAATCGAATTCAATGCATTCATTTTCACCACCTAATGGATTTCTCTTATATTCAACCCCTCATCATTAATTGGAAATCGTTAAAATTCTCCCTCCAATGGTCTCAACTTTAAATTTACCCCAAAGAGTGCATACAATCGCCAATTTTATTATTTTGTGCACTCCTTCCTGCGCCATTTTCTTGCTTTTCCTATTTTATTAATGTGCGAAAGAGTTCTCTTTTCTTTTAAACTATACGTCTGCCATTAGTAAAATTTCCTTCCACACTTACAAATTAGGATTAGTAGTCTTTCAGTTACTCATAGTAATCATCATAGGATATTGCCCCATCTATCTCTTCCATTCACATTTTTAGTTTCAGTAGTTCTAATTTTTTATCATTTACAAATTTTGCTATTTCTTTATTCCATTGGGCTTTACTTTTCATTCTTCTGACCACACCTTCTCAGCGTATTTAACAATTATTTCTTTCTCATCCAAGTACCATTCAAACCTGCGTTTTGGTATGCGTATTTGCCCATCTTAGCTTGTCCTAGAGAATACATTCATTCTGCCTTTTAATATCATTTTATTACAATAAATTAATCTTTTGGTTGAATGTCCTTTACTATCTTATATTATTTGATGTTCAAATTCTTTCGACACATCATTTGGAAAGTTCCAAATTGTGGTCCCTTCCATGTTCAGAACGTTAATACTGTCATTCACTTAAAATTCACATCTAACTCTCTACCATTTCATTTTAATCACGCTAATTTTTTCTATGGTTATCCCTATATAGCTATACACAGTAACAATTTGATGTATTTTTCCGTAATTTTTTTTTCCATGAACGATAGGGGGTAATAATAACATTGCTCGACCGCGGTTGGGTAATTTTCGGGTATAATTATTCTGGTTTGTATTTACCCCCTAACACATACCCTGGTGGTGGCTTGGGTATTTATAAATAATAAAAATAGAAAATAAAATAATAATTGTTGCACTTTAGCCTAGCCTTTTTCCGTGTACATTCGCAAACCATTTTTCTTCATAATGATTCACCTTACTGAAATCCTGCCAGGGCTTATCAAAATTTCCTTCTTCGTTTCCATATTCTTTCATTTTTGCATTATTTCAATCATCATCTCAATTGTACTTGAGCATCCTATTATTCTTTCATCGGTGTCAGATCCATGAAATAACTCTCCATTTTTACGGGGAAACATTCTTCCCACAAAATATCGCCATTCACTCGTGCATAACAAGCCATGATGGTCACAAATCCAGAGCAGCCCGGATGGTCACAAATTTCGAACAGAAGTTATAAAAATATGTCTTTTCACGCACTGCCATTACTCATCAAACCTACTCCTGTTCAGACTTCCTTGTATAATTATCCACTCCTCCTTCCACAGAGTGGAACCATTCTCATCATTTTTGATAAAATCATAACCTATAGGCTTTGTTACATATGCATATTAGACATCCATTCGTTCTTATTAATCTCATGCAACCACTCTTCTTTCCTACCATCCGCACTTCCATATTTCAGGTTGTCATATCCATTGTAGCATGTCCATCTCTTTCTGTTTATAAGCCGATTCCATTCGATCTCCTTCGCTCATAATAGCTTGTTGGCTTTAGGCTTTATATTGTCAATAAAAAGAATGACGGTTGGATATGAAAATTTACAAGGTTTTCTATTGCCCGGTAAGTTAAATATTTTCTTCTAAGGGATGTTTAACTCTACCGGGGACAGATTTAACAAATTTCTCAAGTGTGTTAAAAGCAAAAGTTTCTTGGCACCATTCTGGGCAAGCTTTCACTTTCAATTCAATAAAGAATACAATGTATTTTTCCGCTGTTCTTTATTTTGGTATAACTAGTTTCAACGATTAGACGTCATCATCAGTTACAAATTATTAATTAGGGGGAAACGGTAGGTGAGAGACGGGGAAGGAGATGAGGGGAAAGTGATGAGGGTTTGTGATCGGCGTTGATATAGTATCTCCTCTCCCCCTTTTCACCTTCCCCTTCTCTCACCCACGCATTCCCTCACAAGGATGGTATATAAATGGATCGCAACTTGAGTAATTTTTATCTGATGATGACTCCTAAGCGTTGAAACTTGTATTTTCAAAATAAAGGGCAGTGTAAAAATACATTGTGTTTCATTTAATTGAACATGAACTACAACAAAGTAAAGCCAGAAACCATCGAATACAAGATTTCACTTTTGTAAAATTTCTATTAAATCTTTTGAAAAACTAAATTGAGAACCAGTCTACCGTTGTCCGCGCACCATCACTGAGCGGTAGGTATATTCATTGTGCTGGCACACAAGAACGCAGAGGAAATTATATGTGAAAGAATTAATTTTCCTTCATGGAAAATATTTGTATTCTGTTCGGAGAATTATGAAGCCGATTTAAGAAAACCCTTTGCCTTGAAATTTCCTCGTAAAAGAGGCCATAAAAAGCAAAGGTTTCGAAAATCTGACACACAGGAAAAGGAAACGGATGTTAAAATGAGTTGGAAGATGAGCAAAACACAAGATGGATGAGGAGTCAAACATAGAAGTCGAGTAAAGATATGTGTTTGATTTTCAAGAATGGGGAAGTAATTACAGTCAGATTATAAAAGAAAAAGAAAGGAACGGTTTAAGAAGGGAGAATGAGAGTCGGGAGGGAGTTAAGTTCAAACCCAACGGAGAGAGGTGAAGGAGTTGGGGGGAGGGTGGCGAGAGAAAGGCGATGGAGAGAGACGCGAGAGGGAAGCCGGGACGAGAAGGGTAGGGAATCGGAGAGCATTGGGCGGATGCAGAACTTCTTGAGGGACACCCTGAGGGTTTGGTTTCCTTCAGACCGGAGGGAAGCGTCTGAAGTAGGAGTGCAACACTGTGAGGTGGAGGGAGGAGAGGGTTGGAAAAAAGAAGTGGGAGGTAAGAGAAGGGTGTGGGTGGGTCCCGGAGAGGAGAAGAGTGTCGATTCTCGGTAGGGCCGTAAGTCAGATGTTGTCTGCAAAGAGGAAACATTGGCCCCCAGGGAACAGTAGGGAGGGTAGCGTGAAGGAGGGTTGGAAAACGGGGAAGAGAAAGGGGATGTAAGGAAGAGAGGAGAAGGGGAAAATAAGAATGAGGGGTAGACGTTAGGAGGTGGGGAGCTGGGGAAATGCGAAGAAGAGCAGCAAGGAGATGGCGTGAAGCGCGAGGGGAAGCTCGGAAGGAATAGAGGGGAAACCCGGAGTAGAAACAGAAGGAAAATGGGGAGTGAGCCTTGAGCGGTGTAGTGTGGAGGGATGCGGCGATGGAGGGAGGGAAAGAGAGGCCAAAGCGATCTCTTTTCTTTTTTCTTTCCTTTCCCTCCCTCTCGTCCCAAAGCTTTTTCGAAGGTGCTAGAATGAATGCGAGACTGGGGCAAAAATTATGGGGAGAAGCAGAAAGAATTATTCGGGAGGGAGAAATGGTTGAAATGCTTAGGGAGGGAGGTTTTTTTTAAGGACGGAGGGAGGACTTATCAGGTTGTAGGGTAAGAGAGAGCGAGTGAGAGACTGAAGGAGGAACCCGTACGAAGAATGGCGGGGAAAGAGACTGGGCTTTCGGTGCCTCCAGAGGTATACGTAAATATGGGAATGGAAGCATAGGAGTGAGAGAGGGTAAAAGAGGGCAGGAAGGTTAAGCTCCAGGGGCTGAGAGAGAGAGGAAGGGAGAGAGAAGGGAAGGAAAAAATTGCGGGGATGGTGGGTTAGGCAAAAGGGTCAATTAAAAGGAAATTATGGGGAAGGAGAAAGAGAAGTTTATATGAAAAAAGAGTGTTGATGATAGAATACGGGTGAAGGAGAGCATTAGAAAAGAGCGTTGGAGTGAAGTTAGGCCAGTTTTTTGGTTGAGAGAAGTAAGAGAAAAGTCAGAAGTGGGATATTAAAGAGTAGGCGTGGAATCATAGATTATTTAAGGCGAGAGGGAGTGGACCACAGACAAGCGCAAATATTTTTGGGATAAGAAAAGTTACGATTTATGGAGACATTATGGATGAATGATTAAAAATCTAAAAATACACATGCGTATCTTATGCCTAAAAGTGTTAAGAAACAATTAAGTCACCGAAATCGTTTGGGTATACACTAATTTAAAATTTTGGAAATATAAAGTTTACGAATGTTGCGCAATAAAAGGGTTTTATATAAACCATAAAATATATTCATGGCTGGTATCAAGTTGGAATTAGAAAAAAACTCACTGTCGATGGGATTAGAATTAATTCATATTTTTCGAGATCAGCAACGCCAAATAAAAACAAATGTGGTTTTTTGGTGATCTAAATTGAGGTCATAATATGTGTTCAACCAATTATTGATTACATCCTGTAGTGAGCATTGAGCGCGGGGAAACAAATGGGATGATTAAACTCGAATTTTTTAAAAATAAATTCAATGTATCATTGTATTAAACAAATAATGTATTAAATTCATTTGCCACTTATTCTCAGGATTACTGACAAAAAAAGAAAAATGTACCTACATCATAAAATAACACCGTTAAAAAAATAAAACTTAGATTTAATGTTGCTGTTTAGCGGTTGTAACTGTAATTTATATTGAGCTCACAAAGTACCCAATTAATTTTATCTAGATATGTTGAGGTAGTCGGTTTTAAAACAATTGTTACTTGAAATGGTAAAGACCGTTTCGAGTACCTACCTCTCTTTTGTTTTTCCGAGTGAAGACATTAGGAAGTCTCGTTCTTGCAGAGAACATAAGGCGAGAAAATTTAGTGAGACTTAATGGACAAAAATAAAAATAACCTCTTTGAAAATGAGAAAATTAATTGAAAAAATAGCGAAGGAGGATCTTTGCCGAGGAGAACGAAATTCGGGACTGCGGAAAACAATAGAGGGGAGAGGATGTAAAAGGAGAAGGATGAAAGAGAGGAATACAAAGAAAACAGGCGGAGAGTAAAAAAAATGGGCGTGGATCATAAGGAAAATATAAAAACGGTAAAGTAGTAATTAAGGCGTCAAGAAAGATGAGAATAATGAGGGGGGAGATAGGGAGGAAGAAAGTAGACCGAAATTGAGAAACGGAGGAATATATATATATATATATATATATATATATATATATATATATATATATATATATATATATATATATATATGAGTGTGACGTGGTTGTATAAGTATATGTGTTTGTCTGTGTACATACGTACATATATATTATTTATTTGTATAATCAAAACAAACGAAACTGACTTCGATATTGCGTTGGTCTAAGCCAACTTTATCAGGGTACAGGCAGCCAAGTGATTCTTTGTGCCCTGATGAAGGTGGCTGGACGTACAAGTCTCATGAGTAGGGAAGTGAAAGCGCCAGAGCACTATGAAAGAGGTGAGAATACTGGGGTTGGATGCTGAGGATGAAGGAAAAAAGGAGCAAATGTGATGCCGATTATTTAAAATGGTGAGGGGTCTACGTGAATGAAGCTAGGAAGGGCGTGGAATTGGTCGGGGGTGAGGGGTTGGAAGCGGAATTGACGAGGTGGTAGCTGGGTCTGAGGAAAATAATATGGGTATAAATATGAGAGAAAGATCTGAAAGAGAAAGAAGACTTTAGTTCCAGACTAGTCAAACACGTTTTTATTATGGAGGCGAGGTTGAGCGATGACGTCGAACGGGGCCAAAAAATATCACGGAGAGATGTGGGACGGAATGGGCGGAAATGTAAAAAGGAAGGAAGACAAACATGGGAAGGAGAGGACAGATTAGGCCATTTGGGCTTCTAGAAAAGGAGGTAGTTGAGTTTTTGTTCGCTCTCGCGGGCATGTGTTGGTGTTAGTGAGTGGAGGGTGCAAGAAGGAGAGGTGGTTCTATCCTAAGAATTTATACATCCGGAAACTATTTCGCCACTGATTCTTATGGATGAATTTGTTTCTTCGTTTAATATCAAAAGCCATAATGTCTTCTAAAATCAAAGTCATGTGGAATTATAGATGGATTAGAGATAAACACTAAATTTCTGATGGTTATCTGTTAGTTAGCCAAAGATTTAATGAGCTCTCTCTTAAAATCTGAGACATTTTAATGCATCTTATTCCATTAAACCAATCGTTAAAATACGCGCTTCAAATAAGCTTATGGGGAAATGGAAACACTCGATACGTCTTTTCAGTATATCTGAAAGCACGAGAAAGAGGCACGTAACTATAAATATTGAATTTACATTTCCTTTCGAAAATTTTCCAATGGCAAAAAATGGTAGCATTCTTTTTGATTGTCTGGTGATTAGTCAGCTTAACCGCGGCCATAAATAATTTTCCCGCCATGACAGCCGCTGTTAAATTAACCCAGCTCACCGCTGTTATTACTTACTTAAACGGATAATAAATATTCAAGCTAAATTTCGATTGGCCAAATTTTTTGGATTATTTGTTTATTGATTACAAATTGACTATTCACAGTGTATTATCATTTCATGATCGGTGAAAATGGCAGCAGAAGTACCAGGTTTGTATATAAGGTATCCGGAAAAGTTTCGAAAAAAATAGATGTATATCAGATATAGCTACAATGCCACAAAATTCTTCCAATTACATCACTTGAGCGTCAACATAATTTTGCCATCGGCTTTTCCACGACGCGAAAGCTCCCTGGTAGGCGGATTCTGGAAGGTCCTTTAGGTTACGCGTACAAGCTTCTTTGACGTAACTTAAGAGTCTTTTAGAGTCCAAGCTGATGCTATTTTGCTATTTATATGTCGGGACTCAATTGGGGTGGCTCACGAAAGTGGGTTGGGAAATCGTGTCACATCGCAAGTCTTAGCTTTTGGCCATCCGTTAAGACCTTCGGAAATAGTTAAGCGCAGATCTTCTGCATCGCCATTTTTTCAGTGATAATGCACGGTCATCTTGTCAATGTCAATGCGATCTGCGAACGTGCGCACACTTAACCGGCGGTCTGAGTTCAGCACTTAACGCACACGTTGCACGCTGTCGTCAGTTCTTGACGTCGATGACCGTCGACGGCGAGGTTCGTCCTCCACGCTATCTCGACCATCTTTTAAGAGCTTGTACCACTTAAAAACTAGTTGGTGACATGCTTTCATCCTTAAACACTTGGCGAATCATGACCAACGTCTCTGTACTCGATTTTCCCAGTCTTACGCAAAATTTGATGGCATACCGCTTTTCAATCGTTGACTGCATTTTGCGCTTGCACCGAGTAATCCGAAAGGGGTCTATTTAAATAAGATATAGCCTGAACCAACGCTCTCAGACAATTGTGGCTTGGCGAGTGTTGAAGGCCAGACCCCGCACCACCGAGCCTCCGCGGTACTACCACGCTGCGACTTACAGTCACGTCAGGAAAAATCGTTACCGATACTTTTTATGTAAGCTTTTACAGTCATATTCCATAGTTATTGTGATTGGGCACTTGTAAGATTATTTGTAATGGAGAGTTTGTCATTTGTGGAAGAAAATATGTAACCAAGTATTCAAATAGTGTATATTAGACCCTACTATTATCTTTAAATGACAACTTACTCTCATTCCATTTTCTACTGAAATGAAGTATAATGTTAGTTATTCCTTACATGTGAAAAGTTCGAGAGAGGCTCTATTTTGTAACATGTACCTTATTGTGGTCACTCATGTTTGCGCAATTAATGATTGCCTTTCCATGGAAAATTCGACTAAACGCTCTTAAATAACAGTATTTAAATTACTCCGAATGCAGCAGCATGTAATGCTCCTCGTGTTATCTCTCTGCCTTCGCCCATATCGCTGGGAGATTTTCTCAGCATATCGTTAAATATTCTTTGATGGCATTTCTGCTCTTCCCCCTCTAATTTTAACCCCTTTCCCTTATTCTCTTTCATCTCTCTGTAATCTGTATATAACCTTCATTCAGATAAGTTTAAACCATAGTTACTCAAACGATGGGCACAGTACTCATGTAAGACTGAAATAAGTGTCCATGGCGAGTTTAACTGAATTAGAATCGTAGGTAATGTCAATTTAAATGTAGTTGACTTTAAAAATGTCTGCCAATAGTTTTGTAACTGTAGGATTGTATGAATATGCTTGAATGTTTATATAATTTTAAGGCATAAAACTTTCAAACTGTGGTTAGGGATATAGTTTTTTTAAACTTTTCACGCTGGTTATTAATAAATTGGATAACGTAAACAATGAGGGTTTTAAACTATTTTCTGTTTAAAATATTTTTGTAACATTGAGATAGGGCGAAAGGAAGAAACCTAACCGAGTGACTTTGCGAGAATCTGTCTCAATGAAGCGATCGGCGATTTTTTAGTGGAAAATGTAGTTGTTCTCAATTTTCCTCTGGTGAACTTCGCCTCTTCTTGCGCAGTGTTGCTAATTGTGGTCGTGTGTTATGTATTAGATGTGAGAGACTGGAGGAGAGAGTGCATTTACTTTGTCTTAGTTAAGCAAAGATGAGAGTTCACAACTTCATCAACTATTTCCAAAGGATTAAAATGAAGCTTCCCAGCCAATTATTTCTCCTGATACAGCACAGATAAAGGAGCAGCGGAGCCCTGTGAGTTAGCATTATGAGAAATTTGGGCTAATTCTGTTTTCCTGCATAGTAATAATAAGTTTTTTAAGGGGAAAGAAATGAGTTTTATTTTCATTGTTTTATTTTTCACTTGATTAATATGTGCAATTCTTATATAAATTTAATTTAAATATTTCACATGGGGAACGTTAATCGTGAAAAACCCAATCGCTTTTCTTCATATCGCCATTGCAAGTAAGGAGTATATGGCCAAAAACTCTAATATATTTTGTTGATTTCGTCTATTTACGCCGAAAAGATATCCACGAATGGGTAAAATAGTCAAAGTAGTGAAATGAAACAAGGGTTACGATTCGTGTAACTCACTGCTCTGGATGATTGCGAAAGAAATCGGTTTCATAGGTTTTGAGTTAAAGGAGTAATATTGTCACCTCAAGTACTAAATTTCTTCATGAAATGCAAATTCTGCAAGGGATTGAGCAAAGGCCAATATTTTATTTGGATGGGACATGGTTGAAGCAGAATTAGTCCTCCGGTTCAACATGGGTTCGGCCAAATGAAGAAGGAAGAATTAAAGATCCCACAATAATGAGATACTGACTTACAAAATGAATGCAGAAACTTGATTCTTAAAAGAATATAAGTAATTTTTATAAGCAATAGGAAATAAATGCTGATTACCACCCGGGTATATAGTATTTTGACAATTTTTTTCGCGTAATAATGCTGAGTCATTATTGTCATAGTGTATTTGTGTTTATAAGTCACTTTTCCGACCTTACTTAAGCGTGTACGAAACTTGTCATACTACGGTTATATATATATATATATATATATATATATATATATATATATATATATATATATATATGCTCATTTATGCATAGCCGTATTTCATTAATCACATGTATTTATTTTCCCATATTTTTTATGAGTTAAACTCCCAGCAACCCGAAAAGATGACAGTAAACAAATTGGTTTGTCGGAGAGGGAACATAATTCACCTTTGATCAGAAAAAGTGGTGCTAGGTGAATCTGGCCTAGGGAGGTAAGCAATACACGTATGCCCTGGAGGGGGGGGGGGATAAAGAAGAGGGTACCGTCGTAAGACTGTTACCCTATCATTGCCAGTACATATCCATCGAGCTTTGTTCAAGCTCCATTCGAGCTTCGATTCCAAGTTCAAAGACATTTTGCAGGGCAAAAAACCATATTCAAATTGAATGATCTGGAAAACCTCTCCCATCATGAATAGGATTAGGATTTAAGAAAAGATATGATATTTTGACTAAATTAAAATACTATCATTCAAGTGAAGATACTCACTGGCACGATGTTTTACTAACACCCGACCAAGACCAAATCACAAACGAGACATCGTTCACACGTGAAAAACGGCTAGATCAAATAATGACGATGGAAGGGATGATGACAATGACTAGAACGAAGAAGATGATTCTAAATTCCTAGTATCTTTGGCTTCGTAAATTTTAAAGCAAGTACATTTGTCTTATTTCTTCGGAGAGTATGAATTATGAATTCGAAGAATCATACGAACTGATCAATTACCTGGAATTTTAATTATTTAAAAATATTTTTAAAGCCTTTTTTTTTAATTAAATTTCTTTGACTCCGCTGAATTAAACACAACACGGATAAGTACAGAAAACTACTATGATTCTCAACGGGTTTAAGGATGATCCTGTTGTCCTTGCAGTAAAAATATCGGCCACTACAATTTATTTTATTCCGTATTTATTTTCAACTTGTTAAAATAGGAATATTAAGAAATAATAAACATTTTTGAACACGATTTCTCAATGGCTAGAATACCAAATCAGCAATTAATAAAGGTGGGTAAAATCTATGATAAATTAGCTTTCATTTTTCAATTTTATTTATATTATTCATTTTCTTGTACGCCTCACTAGTTTTTATGTGGTTTTCAACTTTTACCTTGCTATATTTTGAACTTGAAGTTTGTTATTTCAAACCTTTCCCTCCTTTTAGTCTAAGGTGTCGCCATGAGTAAGCATCTGACTATAAAATAGAACTGATGTTTTATTTTTCATTCTCCTCTCCTTCACCGTACGTGCCTTTACTTTATTCCGACCCATTATTGATTGTTATGCCTGTATACTCTTAATAACATTTTTTCACTGAGAAATATGGTTTCACGTTTCAATTTTGCTGACACATAAAATATGCACGCGTGTATTTTTGTACTTTATTGTAAATCTTACTACCGTTTTCTCTTTTATTATTTTTTTCGTTCCTTTCCGAATTCATTTTAATCTCGTCCTTCTTTACGTACTTCAATTCCCCTAGTCCAATATTTTTCCCCCCTGGTCGGTGTCCCCAACTTGCCATCAGCTCACCTTGACCTGAAACCCTGCCACCCATTCTTATTTACCCTTCCGCTTATCTTGCCGCTGCTCATTAGGCTTCTTTTGTCGCCGGATGCTTACCGTCGGCATCTCCGCCTACCATGCAGGGTCCTCTTCCCAAGGCGACGCACTGAGCTTGGGCGGATCTTCAACTTTCACCCTCACCTCCGCATTCTTAACTCAATACCTTCTTTCAACCAGTTTGCCCGTTTGCCATCCTTGTCGGGATACCGTGCACACCTTATATCTCTTCTCCCATCGCCAGCAATATGCATCACTGCTTGGTCTTTTCATGGCGCTGGCCATTTTGTCACATTTGGTGGGCTATGTATGAACACTTTAGCAAATACACACTAATCCTCATCGCTTGGCATCACATCATCCACTTCTTGCGCCAACTACAGGGGTGCTATTTTCTACTAATATCCCCTTTATCACCTCCCCTCTAACGCGAATTCTCTCTATTCGTTTCCAATTTGAAAAGCGAAGTTAGAAATTAACCGCACTCTGCAGATATTTTAACTTCAGAGGAAATATTATTATTATTATTAGGTAATCTACCGGTTAAGGTAGGTTTTTGGATGGACACAACTATCAAATAAATATTTTGTAACTCCAAAAAAAAACCCCATCCAGCAACCTAAACTACATCAGGTCCCTCTTCATCTCTGTGTACATCTTTCCTCCCTTCATCCCATCCAACATCCCTATCCTGTTCCTACCCTTTCCTCGCTTGCCCAACATTCTCCCCTCTATTACCTTCTTCAGCATTCCACTACCGCTCAATACGCCTTTCATCCATTTTTCCAGCCTCCATAGGATTTCTCTCAACAAACCCCTCTCCTCACCCACCATCTCCAGTACTTCCTCATTTATTTTCCTTTCGGTCCATTTCACCTTCTCCATTCTTCTCCACACCCACATTTAAAAAGCCTCCAATCTACGTCTATCCTCCTGCTTCAGTGACCACGTTTCCGCATAATACATAGCTACGCTCCATATAAGAGTTTTTACGAGTCTTGTCTTAACATCTCTACTCAACGTCCCCGTCATCAACTCCCTCCTCCTTGAGAAAGCCACCTTGCCTAGCGCAATTCTTCTCCTTACGTCCCTACTACTTTGACCGTATTGGTCCAAAACACTTCCGAGATATGTAACCTGTTCTACCTGCTCTATTTTTCCCCGCCCAATTTAATATTTAGCTTAGCCTTTTTCTTTCTGGAAAATCGCATAACCTTTGTTTTATTAATATTGATTCTCATCCCATATTTATCGCACTGAACCTCCAATTCACTCAGCAATTCTTGCAACCACTTGGCTGACTAAGCAACTAATGCTTGGTCATCAGCAAACCTTACCGATTTTACGAATTCCCCTCCGACTTTCATTCCTATCTCCAGTTCTTCCAATGCCTCTTTAATCATTTCCTCTACATATACGTTGAACAGTACCGGTGATTATGGGCAACCCTGCCTTACACCTCTTCCTAACACTGCCCATCCGGACTCTCCGTTCCCCACTCGCACCTGAGCAGTCTGAGACATGTACAGGTTGCGGATCAGTCTCATGTCCCTTCAATCCATTCCTATTTTCTGCAATACACGCATTAATTTTTCCCAATTCACTCTACCAAACGCTTTTTCGAAATCTACAAAACAGGCAAAAACGTCCTGATTGTATTCTATATTCCTCTCGACTAGTGATCTCATTACTGCAATGGCATCACGCGTACCTCTTCCTTTCCTGAACCCAAACTGATAATCCCCTACGTAATCATTTGCCTTACTCTCTATCCTTTTGTTGATGATCCTGAGAATAACTTTAGCTGCGTGGGATATCAAACTTATTGTTCTGTAATCCTCACATTACGTAGCCTTTGCCTTTTTTGGAATAGGAACTAACACCGATCTCACAAAATCTTCCGGCCAGATTCCTTCCTCATAGATACTACGAATCAGTCCATATATGGCCTTCTTCCCACCTTTTCCTAACCATTTCAACAATTCTACAGGAATATTTTCCACTCCCACAGCCTTATTTGCTTTCATTTCCTTTAATGCTCTTTCTATTTCATCGTCGAGTATGCCTGGACCTAAGCTATCTTCTTCTACGTCATGTTCCTTTTCTATCTCTAACCTTGTCGGCCTAAGTTCTTTGCCATACAGTGTTTCTATATATTCCTTCCATCTCTATTGGATTTTTCCTGGTTCCACAATTATCTTACCCCACTTATCTTTCACTGTTAGCACAGATCTTGCCTTTTTACTTCCCGATAAATACTTAACCTTGCTGTATAGAGCACCAATTTCACCCTTCTTCTGTAAATTTTCCATATCCTCGCATTGCGTTTTCCACCATTCTTCTTTTGCTTTATTTGTGGCCCTTCTCAATTTATTGTTTAACTTTTTGTACTTCATTTTGCCTAACTCTGTGTTTACATTTTTCCATCTTCTTCTCTCGTCCATCTTTGCAATCATCTCATCCGTTACCCATGGTTTCCTTATCCTTTTCCCGTTAACGGTTCCTATAGTGTCTTTAGCGGCTTCCAATATCCCTTTCTTGATACATTCCCATTTTTCTTCGATAGTACTCACTTCTTTACCGTCATATATTATTTTCTCTACAGCCTGCTGATACTCCTTCCTCGTTAATCCATTTAATGCTTCTATTTCCATTTCCTAACCCGACGCCCTTGCCTTATCTTTTTGAAACGAACGTTACATTTCATAACAACTAAATTGTGGTCAGAGTTCGCATCCGCTTCTTGGAAACTGCGAATTTATCACACTGTTCCTAAACCTGTGCCTAACCATAATATAATCTAACTGATACATTTCTGAGTCACCTGGCATTTTCCATGTATACCTATGCCTTTTGTGGTGTCTAAACCATGTGTTGGTGATGAATAACCCCTGTCTCCTGCAGAATTCAATTGCTTTCTCCCCGCGTTCATTCCTCGTGCCTAACCCATAGTCCCCCACCTCACCCCATCTCTTCCTTCGCCTACCGTCGCATTCCATTCCCCCATCACTATAAAATGTTTCCCTGCAGGAACACTCGCGATGATATCCTCTAACTCATCGTACATCGTATCGACTTCTTCCTCCTTGTGGTTGCTCGGTGGCATGTATACCTGAACAATGATCAAGTTCGTCGGCTCTGCTTTAATCTCGTCGAGTAAAATTCTATCAGTTACTTGCTCTATGTTACTACGCTTCTTCCTACCCCTTTATTTAAAATTACGGCAACCCCTCGTTGGCTCTCGTCCCGGCCACTATATGTCACTCTATAATTGTCACTCCAGTAATCCCCGCTATCCTTCCACCTCACCTCGCGGAGATCTAAAACATCTATATTAGACACACGGCCTCTTGGGCTGAGTCCCGTAGTTGCCAGGACTCATATTATCTATAGTGCCCATCATTTACATTCTTGGGAATCATAATTGAGGTGGTTTCCCGTTGCCTTCCTCAATAGTGTTTTTAACGTGACACCATCACTTGATGGCCGCCCCACTGGGGTCAGACGCCATTGCAGCCGCCTCACTGAGGAACAGACGCTGCGTGGACTACCTTTCGTCTGGCTCCTAACCTTCGACCTATCTGGCATGGGCGACCCTTCCATGAGTAATTATTATTACTCCCGCCAGTACAGCTCTAGGGGTCATCGGAACACACAAGCCCTTTCACCACCCTTTCACTGTGGTGTGAAAAGAGTATTAGTGTCGAAAAGCATATTTTGTAAATAATTTTGATTTCACAGCATGCAGGGTAAAAAGAATTCCTCTTGCTCAATAACCATTTCTATCTCGCTCGACTTTTACAAATTTCCCAAATGCAAATACCTTTAACTGCCATTACACTTGTTTCCACTCGCCTCAATGACCTTTTGTTTTGTTAGTTGGGATTGTTTTCCCACTTCCAAAGACTATGATATAACCTTGAAGAAGGGAAAACACGCGGTGCATCGATCGTCTGTCCCATGGATTCCTCATTCATTACGTCTTTCTCCGTCACCCTTCTTCTTCAACCTTAAATAATTGAGGAAACCCGTTTAATCAGTCAGAGCATCCAATTTGCGTAGGTACTTTTCTTATTTCACTCTCCAAAACAGATTCCCGACTGATGCAGGAGTTTTCACCTAAAAATTCTTAATTGATGAAATTTCATAATTCGTATGAAAAAGAAAGTGCTGGAACGCATTGTACGGGTACTTTACTCAATCGCTGACTTTTACACTTATGAAGGAGTGGTGGGAGCAAACCAAAGATGCTCATTTTTGCTACCGAGGCATTTCACACTTAGGATTATTTTTGGAAATGTTTAGCCAAAGTTATCGCCTCAGAACTAATTTTGAATTCTTTATTTTCTCACCTTATCAACAATATTCCTTGATCGCAGGATGGAAGTGGGCTGAACGAGTGTTGGCAGATGAAAATAGGGAACTGAATACCATAAGTTATGCTTCTTTAATCCAAGAATTTATTTTATACCTAATGTACACAGTTTTTAGTGAATAATATTTTTAAAGAAAAATGGTGAAGTGATGTATTGTTGTTGCATGTGAAGTTAGTTTATAGGGTCATGGGATTTTTTTATTTAGTTATTACAAATTTTATCATTTAACTTGGACATCAATAGCCTAAATATTAGTACCATCTGTCCCACGACGGTAGAATTGGAATTTAAGACGTTAACCTTAGACTAAAGGGGTGACATCGATTTTTGAGTTTATTTGCGGTACATTTCACAGAAAAAATAATTATTTCAGTCTTTTCAGACAAATGGCGGACAGCAGTCTTCTTATGCTGCCCTAAATAAAAATGTATCAGCTGAAATTGGCGCTTAAACATATTCTTTTTAAAATGTTACCAAATATTTTATGTATTTGTTATATTTTTATTAATTATTCATGAAAAACCCTTGGAAAATCATGTCTCATATCGCTACGTTTTATGTAAAATCTCATTTGACGAAGATATATTGCAATTTTACTCCCTTGCATATGAAATGGCTTGATCAACATCCTGTGCTTGTTGAATATTTAAAAATTTCAATAGGTGGATTTATACCGTCTAGTAACAGTCAATTCATGGAGAATTCATTTCCTACCCTTAAATAAGGCAATGCGGAATGTGAAATAAGAGTCTTATGGTCTCGTTTTGATGGACTATTAGAATTTGCTCTCTCCTGGCTGAAGCCACTGGAAAAAAAGAAACCGTTTGATCATGAACAAAACTAGGTCTTCCTACTACTTCCATTGACTTAATGAGTACCGACTCTTGACCTTTGCAACTTCATGTGAGAGTATCAGTCAGTACATCACGAGGAACCAAAAAAATGGACTCCCGGGTGCTTCATCCCTCTAAAACGACCGGGAAACAAAGGAATTTTTGCTTTATATCCTCCGCCAAGAGACCCTTGTTTTTGGCGAAATAGAGGCCCCGAGTCGGAGCTTGCAAACACTTGCCGGCGTAAAATCCCTCGGCAGATCCAATCAGAGACGCATGGCCTTTAGAATGAGGCTCCGATCTCCGTGAGGCCCAAAGTGCTTTGGCGACACACGGGTGAGATACAGAGGAGAGCAGGAAAGGCTGGCGCAGGTGATACATAGGGAAGCAAAGGTTTGAGAACCTCGGACGGAAGCCAACTCCGGAAAGAGTCTCAAATCCTCCGTTGTGCCGCTGTTTTTTCTAGCCCTTTGGTGTATATTCCTCTCCTCCTCTTCAAATCCTTTCTTCTTTCCTTCCTCCTCACTTTTTATATTCAACCTACCATTCATTTCGCTTTCCTCCTTCCTCTCGACAGCCGAAAAACGACTCCCGTACAATGCCCTCCACTTGAGCTTCCTCGACTCGCCGCTCTCTCCCTCTTATCGTATTTCATCCCCCTCTCTCCTACTCTCTAAATCCTTTCTCTCTCCCTCTCTCCCCATTTCCCCGTCCCCTCTTGGGTCCCTATCTGTGTCCGTCTCATTTACTCCTTTTTATCATGCATCTCTCGAACTTCTCCTATTACCTTTTATAAGCCCTACTATATTTATTCCCTGCCCCACCATTTATCTGCTAAGCTCCATTTCCATTTCCTTATTTTCATTAGATTTCCATTCTCCCGAGCTAAAACGGATTTTCTAATTTTCCCATTCATTGTCTCGGCCCCCCTTTCGCTCACCCACCCCCTTCTCCTTACTCTGTCTCAACTTCCAGTTCTCTCGCTCTCCCGTAAAATTTTATCGTCAACTGACGGAGTGGAATGGAAGAGGACCCCGCGGTCCATTCACATTTCACCGCGATGGAAGGGTCAATCAACATATCCTTTTTTTCTCGCGATTTTAATCGATGATACGTGCAATCCGTAGTTTATCTGAACCATCTGAATACAATCTTGTCTTGATTAAGTTCCAGTGAAATGAGTCAGGAGAGATGAGGCACCGAGTCTTCCGTGTGATTTCATAAATTTGTGCTTTCTGATTCAGTAGAATGAAGTCTGTAGAAGTTAAATAATGCAGTACAAGAAAGAGGCTGGGGAAACTACCGGGTCTACAGAAAAAATATGCTTTTCATTGCATAGGAATGCACTACTCTTATAGTTAATATCACCTTTCATATCCAGAAATACCTACTACTAGGTTTGTATAAAAAGTATCGATAACAATTTTTCCTGACCTGTGCGTGAATTCAGACCCTCGGGTAAGTGGAAACATGATCCGAGATCGTATTGGCATTAATAAGATGACAGTGCACAATATTATCACTAAAAATTTGGCGATGGGAAAGATCTGCGCTTAACTCTTCCCAAAGGTCTTGATAGATAGGTACGAGATAAACGTCTTTATTCGGGCGAAATTGAGACTATAAGGTCCCTTTTATGTTTAACCCTTCGTCAACTACATAAAAACAAATAATTATGATAAGAGAAAATGTAAAGCTCTATAAAAAATGATAAAATAATATATTTAATAAGAAAATGAGCATGGACGATCAAGAGCAGAGTCATTGAAATATTGACGGACGATCAAGAGCAGAGTTGACTGTCTGCTTGCGAAGACCTTCTGCAACGGCATCGTAACGATTCTCCAACCCCCTTACATCCCCGGCTTGGCACCAGCAGACTATTTCATATTTCCAAAAGTGAAGTTTTCTCTCAAAACACACCCCCATGGAACCCTAAATGCCGTCAAAGAAACTTGCCCGCGTACCCTTAAGGACCTTCCGGAATCCGACTACCAGAGGGAGTCGTGGAAAAGCCGCTGGCAAAAGTGTCGACGCTCAAGGGATGTACTTCGAAGAATTTTGTTGCATTGTAATCTGACATATATCTATTTTTCGGAAAATTTTCGCGATACTTTTTATACAAACCGCGCATTTTTTAGTAATTTCTTGTAGTATGCCCCATTAATCCATTTTCATACATTTTACCCAGTGCAAAGAGATTTCATGCCATCCAAAAGTGAAACTAGAATGTTATTTCTGAGTTCATGAACATTATTGTTTTAAATAAAATATTATAAACTCCATGTCCAATTTAGAGGTTTCTTCTTGCGATATATGGTTATACGAACGTAATTATTTTAAGAAAACATGCTTTTCAAGTCGTTTGACTACGGACAATACACATAGGCGTGTTACTAAAAGGCCCTTTTCCGCTAAAACTGCAACCATTTAGTTTTTAGAGTCATTATAACCATAAAAGTTAATGTATTGTGGCTAGCTGATATATTGAGACAGGTTAATGTACTTAGCTTGCTTATATTACATACGACAAAAAAAATTAAGGAAAAAGATAATAAACGCTCTTTTTGGACCCTGGAGACGGTCCTTTATATATTTGTAACTGTTTTTTGTGTACTCATTGTTTGTCTGGATGGTCAGTAGAGTTAAAGATTGCGAATAACTGCCACGTTTATATTGAAAGACAGAATATTTCCTTATCCAACTTTCAAGCAGATATTTTTTGAAATATTTTTAATATTATTATATAAGTATAATAAATAACGTATTAAAAACTTCACCCATGGCAGAATGTGTTACGTAGGTGTGAAAGGGTCATCCTTCCGCAACCCAGGGTAGTTGTCATTCACCTCGTCCAGGGGATGTAACTTTAGACTATTTAGCCTGATTTGTAGTAATTTTTATTTGAAAATCTCAATCACAGACACTATTAGCATTTATAATAAGCGTGGAGTGTGAGTGGTGGTGGTTTAAGTACCGTGTTGCACACAAGAATATTTTTTTTTCTTTGTAATTATTTTTTTTTAGTAAGGATCACGGGTACTTCGGTTGGAGTAATGTGTTTTTCACATCATATTTACTGAGACCTTTCTTGCACGTTATCATTTCGACTACTTTCCATTGATAAATAATATCTTTCTCCATTTTCTGTCGATCCTAGAATACTTAGGGATTCCTGTAAATCCATTTTTTGTTTGACTGATTTTGTAATTGATAAAACATTTCAGTATTGATCCACTTTAAGTCTTTTTCGAAAGGTGTATTTAGCAGATAATAAGACACGTACATTGTAACTGTACGGCACCCGATTTCCTATTCCTCCATTCTCGAGTTCTCTGGAGATCTCAGTCGTTATCCACCACTAGTGCTGGTGACGAGAGTGATAGACAATAATTATACGTGATGAAGGAGAATTTTTATCTATATTTTTCAAAATGTTAACAATTCCGTTCTATCAGGTCAGTTGCTAGCTGTTTTGAGAGAACATTTATAAACTTTCTCTTTCATTTCCATTTTTTGACGGAATCCTTAAACGGAATTAATTTTTATGCTAATCGCTTGGCAATAAAAATACACCCTAAAGTTGAGCAAAATTATTTATTTTTGTTGAAAAAATTCGAAGAGAATAATCGATGGATTCTTGATTGTTATTGCCATTGGTTTTAAAAAGAAACATTCACATATTAAATAATATTAAAAATGTAGCATCGTCCATTAATACATGCTTTCGATATTTTCTTTTTCATCGACGCATTCACGCTCAATTAGGTCATAGAAATTTTTTTTAATGGAAAACTATTGGCCAATTATATTCGCCAAACGTCTAGTGGCCAATGAAGATATTTTCCGGTTGTTCGAATCTAATAATCTTTTCATTGTAAGAATTAAATTTTCATTTAATTGCAGTCGAGGCAAACTTTGATCCAAACTTGGCACGGAATGTATAAACACTCGCGCCGTCAATGTACGCTAGCGCCTTAAGTCAACAAATCGACTCGGAGATGATCACGGCCGGAGCCCATGATTACTGGACGTGTCATGCGATATGGACTGATGTGGCATTCAAAGGCATGATTTTTACGGTAGGTTGTTTGGAGAGGTGTGCGTGTGTGTGTGGGGATGCGCGTGCACTGGGATGACGACACTCGAAATAGTGGGGGAAACCAGGTCACACAGTCGCAACCGCTGAACTTGAGCAACTCTGTTGGCTCCGGACGATTTATGGCGACAATCAACAATCAAGTCTCCCACGTCCTCCTCTAACCGTTGATTGCCCAGCAAGGTACATACGTACCACCCAAACGCTTTCCGCTCCAGCCTCCTCCTCCTCTTCCTCCCTCCCCACTGCTTTAAACCGTACGAATCTCAATGCGCCGACGTCTCTCCAAAATTTTGTTTCCCGTCCCCTTCCTCCGCCGGACGAAATAGTCCTTTTTCTAGTCTCGCAGAACTCATTCCGCATTCCCGCCTTCTTCTTTTCTTACGTCCGCCGAGAGAGATTCCTCTCATCTCCCATAGTTTTCACCGGCTCCAAGCATCAAGCCTCTTCTCAGGCCGGTTATCCGATTACGGGAGTCTTTCGTTACTTTCATCGCAAAAACGAATTCTTCTTTCGATTGGCGCTTTTATTTCGGGTCTTAATCCTCTCACTGGATCCTGCACTCGATCACTCATACGCATCCGTAGGGTATCATCCTCAACTTTTTCTATCCGGGATTATTCCACGTCTCTTATTTTTCATGGGTGGTCGAATCACCTTTCCTTACTTGGTGAGCCTCCCCTTCTTCTCTCTCTCGAAATTCTGCCACAAAATTCCCAAAACATGTGTTAATATTTGGCCGAGTCCGAAATCAGCCCAAATTCATGGAGATAGTAGTTGAGGCATATGATATTTGGCAGCAAACAGTTTGAACACGTTCTGACATGTGAACGGGATCTGCTTTGCTGAAAACGGAGATAAAATATTCCTTGCGTCTGAAATTGCATTTATTATAAATACCAGTTGCGAATATAAGATGATATTGTTATGTCGATGACTAGTTGATTCTGGAAATCGAATTAATAGCTGAAGCATATTTGAGGAAGTAACGATAAATGAAAACGATTGTAATCAAATAATAATTCAGGAATGTGTACCATGCCATGCTGAGAGGTGAAGATGAAAACCTTGGCTGTTAACCTCCTGCTCTTATGGACTTATGGTGTTCAAAAAATTAAAGGAACACAAACAACACAATTTAATAATGTTTTCATCAATAATACACTTATTACTTTCGTATTTAATAAAGGTGGCTAAGTGAGAGTGATATAATATACAATAATATAGATCAATAAAGGGATTAATATTAATCAATAAAGGTGAAGACTGCAGCGCCTTAACTCAAGTTGTTGGCATGGAAAATCCATTATATTAGCATTACATTGAAAATTTTTGTTGTGCAAGTTTTCACTCATTAGAAAATGTAATTCATTGGATGAGTATATCCATGAATTTATGACTATCGTTGGAGAAGCATTATAGTTAATTAAATTAGATAAAAAGTTGTCAATAATGACGCTCCTTCCGAAATGGTTGTTCCGTAATTTGTTTTATGGTAGCAGTTAAGTGTGTCTCGTCTACGCAATCTGAGTGTTTAGTGGTACATGACAAATTGTATTTATACATATATAAATATTTTGAATGAGTTTGCATAGGTTAACATGGGTCACTCAGTTTTTAAGGTCTCGTATTTATATTATATTTTATGGATGCTGAAGATCTTTGTGATAACATAAATTTAATATGTATATATATATATATATATATATATATATATATATATATATATATATATATATATATATATATAACTTTGTTATCGACTAGTCACAACTTTAACTTACAAATTAATAGAGATTGTGAGCTTTCCAAAAAAATTAGTTGTACTACCATATTGCTAATTATAAGTTTATTATGAAATATTTTATGAGCTAATCAAAATCCTAACATTTTTCTAAATGTCCTTCATCTTCAAAAAATAATAATTTGATTATATACATTTCATCACTAGGCACTCCGGTCCAATTATCTCAGAACTAATAGTTAAAAATATATTAAATAGTTAAAGGTATATTTACCATTGGTCAGGAAATTAAAGAAAAAATGAGTAGTTTGTTTTGATTGTTGGTTAGCCAGCCTCGTTTAATCTGACTTAAGAAAACACATTAGCGGTCGAGGGCAGACTACAACTCAGCGTCCGTTTGATATTTTATTTTCCCACGTCTGCCTTGTATTCATTCCAATTTATTTCTATTATTTTTTCGTCCTCCTTTGGTCTGAACTCATTTAAAAATTTTTTTTCTCAAGCATGCCACCATTTTTCCATCTTTTTTTTGTTTTCCACGCCGGGCCTATCGTTGCCGCCGCTGCTAAGCTCCGCAACCACTTCACTCTCCCATGCGCAAAATTTCTTTGCATCCTTTCTTTCTGCTCTGCTTATTCTCCAGTACAGACTTCCGCTAATAGTCCCTTTTCCAAGTTTTAATAAAACTTCACTCACTTGGCAATAAATATAACCACGGAGTGTATTACGATTCCCGTCATATCTACCCCTCATTTCGGTCCTCTACACGCGACAAAGAATGAGAGTTGAGAAGAGAAATCCGCAAGCGGTGACTCATTGAATTTATATCTGAACCAGAAGTTCGTTTAAGGGGTCAATTAGGTATGGGTATGAAAGAATAAACTACAAATATTTTGATAGGGATACGGAGTTGAGGTGGCGATGTTGCTGAAAAATTTGAATTTTAAGTTAATGCTTCAATCATACTCGACATGTTAAAAGAGAGAAAAGCATTTTAGTATAACAAGAATTTTGATTCTCTTCAAAATCTAAACAAGAAGGTGAACTGGCTAAATTATACGTGATCTATTTTCAGACTTCGAGTAATGAATATTACATAGTGCCTTTTACTTCTTAATTAAATATACGTGCTGTTTTTAATGAAAGGTTGATTTTAAAAGGATTAGTACTGTCATATTTTTACTCTCAGACATCTTTCCCATATCTTCAATCTAAGTGAGTAATTCTATGTTTCTGTCTAAAATTGTTCTGAATAAATTTATATCATATTTATTGAGGTTACACTGTGCGCTATTGCAACAACTAAGACAAAAAACGCACTTCGATATTTAATATTAATTTAAAGTTAATGCAATAATTTCGTTCAAAAATTCATATTAGCGGATGACGGAGAGTCCGGATGGGCAGTGTTAGGAAGAGGTGTAAGGCAGGGTTGTCAATTGTCACCGGTGCTGTTCAACGTATATGTAGAGGAAATGATTAAAGAGGCATGGGGAGAACTGGAGGTAGGAATGAAAGTCGGGGGGGAATTTGTAAAATCGGTTAGGTTTGCTGATGACCAAGCATTAGTTGCTCAGTCAACCAAGGGGTTGCAAGTATTGGTGAGTGAATTGTAGGTTCAGTGCGATAAATATGGGATGAGAATCAATATTAATAAAACAAAGGTTATGCGATTTTCCAGAGAGAAAAAGGCTAAGCTAAATATTAAAATAGGCGGGGAAAGAATAGAGCAGGTAGAGCAGTTTACATATCTCGGAAGTGTTTTGGACCAATACGGTCAAAGTGGTAGGGACGTAAGGAGAAGAATTGCGCTAGGCAAGGAGGCTTTCTCAAGGAGGAGGGAGTTGATGACGGGGACGTTGAGTAGAGGGGTTTAGAAAGGACTCGTAAAAATCTTGATATGGAGCGTGTACTATGTACGGTGCGGAAACGTGGTCACAGAAGCAGGAGGATAGATGTAGATTGGAGGCTTTTGAAATGTGGGTGTGGAGAAGAATGGAGAAGGTGAAATGGACCGAAAGGAAAACAAATGAGGAAGTACTGGAGATGGTGGGTGAGGAGAGGATCCTATGGAGGCAGGAAAAATGGATGAAAGGCGTATTGAGTGGTAGTGGAATGTTGAAGAAGGTAATAGAGGGGAGAATGTTGGGCAAGCGAGGAAAGAGCAGGAACAGGATAGGGATGCTGGACGGGATGAAGGGAGGAAAGAAGTACACAGAGATGAAGTGGGACCTGATGTAGAGAAGGTTGCTGTATTGGGTTTTTTTTGGAGTTACAAAATGTTTATTTGATAGTTGGGTCCGTACCTTAACCGGTAGATTACATAATAATAGTTAGCGGATGATTAATTTAAAAGTTACTATTGTGGCATCTCCCGCAGTATCTTGGAATTTTAAAATTGAATATGTGAAGGTGGCTGAACATCTATTTCAGATTAAATAGATTTATATATATATATAAATATAGCGGGTCGCGGTGCTCTAGTGGGTAGAGCGTTGGACTGCTGACCAGAGGGTCCCGGGTCCGATTCCCGGGCAAGGCACTTTGGGCACCTGCAGCTCCATCCGAGCTAAATGATTTTTCGGGTACCAGATCTTCCTGGGAAACCATAACCGGCACAGGGAAAGGAACTGGCCCCCCTACCCTGATGTGTGAATATTCACACGCCGTCGGGCTTAGTACACGGGTGAGCTCTACCATCACCTACTAAACCGACCTTCGGGTTGATTACTGTGTTTTTTTATATTAATATACTCTACATTTCTCTGAATGATTTCGACTACAAGATTATGATTATTGTAGGACTTATAGTAATGATTTCATAAATATATTTACCTTTAAGTAAATTTTAGTAAAATAATACGAAATTAAGTTAGTAAAATCTTAGTCATGACATGACGTAAGACACCAGGAATCTGAAGATACATTTTGTGATATGAATGCTGTATTTCAAGTGAGTCGAAGAACTTACAACCTTCATGATCCAAAGTCCATTGTTATTTTGGTGGTCTTTAACTCCATGCTGTCACTAAAAAAATTCTAACTTACCGAAAGATGCTTTGAAAAAGGATCTTAGAGAATGTGTAAAAATAATGATGGGATAAAGCGATTTTATCTTTTGGTAATTCGGTTAACGAAAAAGAATCCCCACTTATCCCTCTCGTCTCTTGAATCTAATCTTTTTCTAATCCCTCTGCACTCTCTTCTGAATCCCACTCTTCCTTCTTAATGTCCTTGGTTTTTGCCCAATTGTAGATCCGTCGAAGACTGAGATCCCAATAGGGAGAGTAACTGCAAAAGGAAAGTACGGATCTCCTTTATTTTAGCAAAAAATACAATAGTGAAAGTATTTCAGGGGAACGGAGATATCTCCAAAAAGAAAATCTCGTGCGTGCGTGGGGCAGAAATGGGGGAAAAGGCCTCTTGGATTGGTTGGAAGGAGTGTGGGAGTGATGGACGTCACCTTATTGAGTGAACTCTTGCGCCATGCATCGCTCAAGACATTGACTTATCCTTTTCAATTTCTGTCCATCCCCTCCGACTGCTCCAGCAATATATCTTTTAGCCCATCGCTTCGCCTCACTCTGTTCTTCTTTTCCCATTTTCAATCGCTTAAAAGTACTTAATTTATTTCGAGCTGTCTACTTCCTTCGAGCTGACCTCACCATTCTGATGTGTTTACTGCCAGTTGAAATGTAATTTCATATGTAGAATAATGTTGAGTCAAATAATTTTCATTAATTGTAAAATTTTCCTGAATGATATATTTATTTGCCATTAAGGGTACATTTTTTACGCAAATAGGATTTAACTGAACATTTATTTTCCTGGTGAGGTACGTGGAAGCATATGTCTTTAAGTTACAGCAGGTGGCTTAAATACATAAGAATATTAGAAAATCGAATATTTTTTTACTCAAGTATAGATGCCCTTACTTAATCAAAATAAAATACATTGGAATTTAATATTTATTTCGTGATTGTATTAATATGACCATATGAGGAAATTATTTTATCATGACCAAAATTAAGAAATAATGTAAATTTTACTCTCCATTATTCTCAGTAACTAAAATATATTTCAAACGAAGTATATTTTAACGCAAACTATACTAATAAAATTTTTGGAAGATCGGTTTTTCAAATGTGGTTTTTTTGGTATTTGACGTCTTTTGACGATTTTCTAGATTAACCATTTAAGTAATTACCCTGCAGAAAATTTAGCGATATATTTTCAATGGGATGAAGATCTATTGTATGCAGATGACATTGAGAAAAATATACGAATTTAATCCTTAAATATTCAATTCACAATGTGTCACAAACTAATAGCGAAAAACTCTTGGATAATAAATATTTCATGGTGACAAATAGATACTTTCTGACCTGAAGTGCAAATGAATCAAGAGGTTTTACACGAATTTCAACGTTTTCACATTTAAAGTGACGTGTTGCATAGACGTGACCTCTCATTTAGTAACCTACATGCGCCTATGCGTCATTAGACCTACTCGCATGGTGGCTCCGATGCAACCCTTTTAGGCCCCCATTTGTGCAGGCGATTTCACTTAGAAAATACGTGTTGATGGTGGCATGAGGCTGGCGGTAGAGGGCGGATAGAGATTCACTTGGGTGGAAGGGCAAAGTGGGAGAGTAATCGAAGAGATAGCAGGCGGAGTTCACCTGCTCCCAGGAGCAGACACATGCTGCAAATAAGCATAGCTCATCTTGCCAACGATTAGAGGAGAGAGCCTTGTCATTTCCTTCGCTTTACTCCCTTCACCTTTTCTCTCATCAACTTGTTAATTTTGAATTCTAAGTGTTGAGTGTATACATTTCACTTCGACGTCTTACGAAAGAGTCGATAAAACTATTGTAAAGCACCTGGAATAGAATCAGAAACTGCAATAAGCATGAGTGAATTTGTAATAAGGTGAAAAGTGAGCCTGAAATGAAAGTGGATCATCTCTTTGCTGTACGAAGTCCATGGTGAACACATTACATTTCATATTTCTAATTGGACAAGTAAACATTTATCCTAATACCCTCATACATCCATACAATATAATCCCCTTTATTTGCTATCACATGCTTCTGGTTCCGTTTCTTTGTTTTATAGATGACAAAAATGGTGAATTATTTTGTGTTATATGGACATTGAGGATGGAAGATTATAGCCAACGGGAACTTATCCAGCATTATTTCCTTAGTAATTCTTATATCGATTCATATGGGTCACTTACTATTTATTTTTTCTCCATTATTTGAAATAACTTGATTAATAATGGGTAAAAATTACTTTCTCTCCATTTCTATTATTGGATATTCCTAACACAAGCTGGTTTTAACTGAAATTGTCAATATTAGACGTAGCTGTCCTGTATTTTCTTCAACGAATGAGTGTGGCGGTGATCTACTCGGGAATTTGCGCTAGTATTCAAAACTGGGCCATTTATAGGTATTTATAAGAGGTTTTAAGAGTGGGTGCTTAGTAGTAACTGTGAAATAGTGGAAAGTGTGAATGAGATGGGTAAGAGATCGTGGCCACGAAGTTCGAAGTCTCTCCTCTGACGCTTCTTCCTCTCTCTTCAGCTCCCACACACACATATACCCGTCTTTGGAACTCTGAACGTAAGTAGTTCTCAAGCATTCAATTTGGGGGAGTAACAGTCAACTAGTGGAATGTATTTGCTTATATGCTTGATAAAGCGTCGTCGTGCATTTTAAGATGACATCAAATAGGTCGGCATATATTTCTTAAATGATTTTTTGACAGTTATAGACCTACCAATTAAATGGTCAATTTGAGCGATTTCTTCCGTTTTAGTAACCGTTATGTTGGATTTTTAGCGTTAAATAAAAAATACGTAACTCTCATTAAAAAAATATTTATTTTCTTTATTCAGTTGAGCACACAATGCGAGAGTATTGTAGAAAAGAGGATATACCTGTGGTTACAACATATTTTTAATGGAACATGAATATGTTTGGAAATGGCACAAGCACAGTATCAATAAAAGGAAACGATAAGTGAAAGAACCTGTAAGGTGTACTCACAAGAGAAGTCTTTTGCGAATGCACACCAAAATTAGTGGGTGTTAGTGGAGCGGGACGTACCCGGAGAACATAATTAAGAAACGTTACTAATACGTTATTAGTGATTAAGTTTAGAATGCAAGTTATAATGATGTGTAAACTGTGGATTCCCACTCCAGTGGGATTTTAGTTTTCTGGGGATGATTATTGAGCTGAACGATGTGATTAAAAGACATATGGATAAAATGGTAAGATGCATTGGAGGTATAGTGTTATAAAGCAAATCATTATATTATAATAAAGAGAGTTACTATAATTCTCTCTATTTAAACTGAACCCCAAGAAATATACGAGTGACATTACGTCAGGCATCCCTTAATTGCAGCATCTATAATTACACAGACACAGATATATTTGATGTATATTATTTTTAATATATTAATATATATATATATATATTCAAACTCGAAAATCCCGCCATACGGCGAACAAATATTATTTTCGCACATAGAAATAGACATATAAGGAAAGGGGATAGGAAAACACATAAAAGACCAACACAGGAAAGGTGGGGAAGGCGGTTTTGAGCAGATCACAAATGTAAAAATATTTCCTTATCCGGGATTTGAACCACGGACCTTCCACTTTCCGGGCGGATGCTCTGTCATATATATGTTTGTGTGTGTGTATATAAGTTATTAGTATGGACATAATACCGATGATACCCTACGGCGTAACGTACGAACCACTATGAGTACGTGTGGCTATAGCAGCATTTTATTCGAATAACACAAAGAGACTACGTGTAAGTAAGACTGGCCAAACAATGCAAGGGCTAATATAAATAAGTGCCTTTTGAAAATTCCCCTCTCTCTCTTAAAAATTCAGCCCGAATATATGTGAGAGATATCATCGTGCCTCCGTGCTCACTAACTTTATGGCCATACTTTGAATATATTTATAGCGTGAATAATAGTCGCTAAAGTTTCAAAGCATTGAGGTGTGTAGCAAGTAAGTCGTTCAATCACTTATAGGCTTTTTGGCTAGAGTTCAGGAAAGTCCGTAAGCCAAATAGATAGCAACGCCTTCGCAGGGAATTCATGAAGTGGGGAAATATCAGCACCAAAACAAGGCTGAGCTATGAAGATGCCAAAAACGTGAATGAAATTCATATGATGCCTTATCATATGAGTGATGAAGGTGCGGAATTGACTCTCAATCAAATCATACAACTCTCGATAAATTATAAAAAAGTGGCCGAGGAAAACGTATTACAAATTGCAATTATTGTCTTGGTTCCCTCCGCCGGATATAACTGAAAATGTATTCTGTGTATTACTACTTGACGAACTCTAGTCATTTATGCCTACTTTAAACAATTACCGGCAATTCATCAGGAGACGCAAAATGGCTGGTCTCAAATAAGAGACTAAGCTAACGTATTAAGGAATTAGTACAAGTATTTTACTTAAAGATAATACTAACGTGAGTGAATCAATATCAGAGAATATGAATAAAATTCAAGTTAGATGGAATTATGCAGGCTGAATTGTAAAAGACAGTGTTGCCTTCAGATTAAATGTGTTATTCTTTCTGAGAGCCTTCTTCAAAGTATGCTGGGGAATGATCCAAGAGTTAAGGGTCGTTTGGTCATTAAAATATGTTAGAAAGTGCATTTATTGACGTTTACATTTCATACTCACCTATATCACTTTTTACACAATCGATGCACCCTTAAATTGTTTCCTTCTAAGACTTTTCGTAACAATTAGCTTAGCTTAAAGAAACTGATGCAGCTCAGTATAGAATTATGTCTCCTGGGTATTGAACCAAATAATAAGGGTTGTATTGAATTCCTAGTCGTCTTCAAACCGTAATAAATTAAGCCACTATTTAAACATTTCCCTTTCTACATACTGCAAGAAGAGGGATTTGTCGCTAGGTGCAAAGATGTGACCGAGAATAGCGGTCCAAAAACGCCCGTCCTATCAGCATTCTTTTTGCTCTTTGTGTTGGTCGGTAAACATTTTTGGTACTCGCATTGTACACAATTTGTAATATTCGAGCTTTTTCATAACATTCGTACGAATAGTGGTGCATCCAGCAAGAGAAAATGTATCTGCTTGAGCACGAATAGTCAATCCTCGATCAGATCGCAGTTCTTGGGTCACTTGAACGATTTAATGTATCTGAGTTCTGGGTCTACCACGCCGCTCTTCATCATGCACATTTTTTGCGGCCATGTTTGAAGACACAGCACCATTTTCTATCCTTTCCTTTACTCAATTCTGTAGGTCCATAAATATGAGCAGGTCCACAGAAACTGAGATCCGCTCCGAGACTGATACCCAACTTCGTTGATTTTATTATCTATTTAGGTCATTATATTTGCCATAACATCGTTTTCTACATCTAAATCCCTTCCTCTCCCTAGAAACGAATTCATCCATTGCACCGACTTCTTGACAACTTCATATACTATTGGCATATTGTGTGGCCTAACTAGTGGAGGATAAAACAACCCTTCCAACTTCCCGTCACATTAATCCTGTAATCTAGCTAACATTTCAAAGTAAAATTGCCAGCAAAAGATCCTATATTAATGTTTATGCTACGTTTAGAATAAGCGTTTTCAGCAAAGGGACAACAACGTCTTTAGGAGTGAGGTTAATAATTGGTTATTTCTATAATTGTGCTTTGAAAATAGCTGGGTACATTCAGAACCAATTTCTCCAGGTTATTCCGAATTAAAAAGTGAAAATATATCGAGATTCCATCGGAAGGACCCTTTTGCCATAAGTGTACAAAATTTCAAAAAATCCTGACAACGCATATCGATTTCTCTTCGCTCTTGAGTATAAGAGTATTTTGAATGAGAAAACTATCGAAATATGTGAATACTATTTTACGTGAAATGATACGATACGTCTAACCTATGTCAAACATTGAAAGCGATTGAGATCATCTCGTTCTGAATCCCCTGACCGTTGAAAACTGGCTTTGTAAAATTCCTATCTCGTATTGTTTTGATACACCCGGTAGGAAATAAACTGAAGTTCGTAGCTCTCATGCATCCAAAAGCCTTTTCATATCCCAATTTTCAGCCTCTCAGCTCCCTCGGTGGTTCACATTTTCCGTGCTGCCTCTAATTTGTGATAATAGTGGAAATAGCCACCTCTTTCGACCTCTTGTCCTCGAGCGCCCGCAATTACTCAACGACCGAAAACAGCTGGAAAATCACATGAGGAAGATATAGAAAAGGTAAAAGGGAGGGAAATGAATTGGGTGATAAACAGAGAGAGGGAAGGATGCGGCAAACGGAGAAGAAGTATACGAGGACGTGGGAGGGGTTAGCACGAAAGGAAAAAGATGAGGAGGGGTCAAAAGAACCATTCTCATCAGTTCTTCGATCTCTTCCCCGTAGTTTATCCCTAATCCTTTTCCCACCCGAGACCTCCCTCTTCCACTCAGCCCTTTTCTCCTTGGTGCCACCCCGAACCTCTTCGCAGAGAGAACCCCCATTCTCACCAATTGGGACCCTACCCTTGCCATTCTCCCGTGCGCCTGTTCACCTTCCCTGCTCCTCTCTTTCGCCCTTCCTGCTCCTTCTTCAACCATCGGCCCAAAGTGTCCCCAAACCCGAGACAACTCTCGCCCCTCCCACTCTATCCCGCCCACTCGGCAATTCTCACTCCCATCGGTCCGACCTCTTTGCTCTTAAAAAACTGTCTTATCTCCAGCCTTAGCCAAAAACTCTCCTTCCCTCCCCGGCCTTCTAATCCTTCCCTTGCCCCTCCATAATCTTATTCCCTTGACCTCCCCCATCCTCTGGCTTTCTTCTACCTTCTAATTGACTTGTAAATTGGAATACATTAGTCACGTAGAAGGGACGGAGTGGAAGGTCTCCTATGGGGAACCTCTCGAGGGAGGATGGCAGGGGTTGGGGGGAGGTTGGGATAGTTACGAATTCAGGAGGAAGATAGCCAAAGATCTGGAGAGAAAAAAGGAGAAGCAAGGAAGTGGCGAAGCAATAAGGAGCATAGGGATGGAGTTCACAGCTGGGACCCGTTAGGATTTCTAGTGTCCTCTTTGGTGGTCCAATGCCGAAAAATATTATTGAATTTCTCCCAAAAACCAGGAAATCATTATCCATATGTTGGGTTATGTTATGAGCCTAGTTTGACTACTAAAGGCCCACATTTAGTATATTTCAACTTAAATCAAATTAAAATTTGTATTAGGCGTTGAATTTCGGATCATGTCATGAAACCATTGAACTTCTAATTTTATTTGTCTCTCACTATGTGTACCTTTCTAGGCTACTCATCCAATTTCACATACGTACTATATTGGTACATGTTTTTCATAGTGATTTTGGACGATATTTTTGCTCTTACTGATTGCTGAATGGATTAAAAGTGAACATCTGGTAAATGAAGATCACCCATAGCTAATATTTATGTATGTACCGTTTCTAGAAATTATTCAACCATATGATTTTACAGTGTAAATGTGAATCATTAATATCAGCAGCAATATTTGCACCGTATTTTTATCTATGAGAATGCAATCCCCTTGTGCTGGGATTGAGTCTTTTTGACGAGTCTTTTTCTCTCTCTTTTGCATTTCTATTTGTCTTATTAATATTTCTATTGATCCAAGTTATCTTTAAAGTTGGACAACATAAAAATCAAAATCTTCAAGATTCTTTTGCGCTTCCATAATGCAAGAAATATACCAAAGTTATTTTCCAGACTCTTGACAAACATAAACGTGGATTTTGCAGACCTACGTAATTTAGATTTGCATTTTTAAACTTAATGGTGCCTTCTGAAATTTGATCATACAAATAGTTCATATGTCTTTCAAAACTGAATCGTCGCCGTCTTTCAAAGATCCAAAAACATGATCCATAATGCGAGACATCATGACCGTAGGAAAAAAATTTGTTCCAGCCCTATAATAATTATCCACGTATCTTCCTTGTGGCATCCCGATGACGTGATCAGCCAGTGACCGACCGCGCTGCCCGCATCTCATCACAAACTGAAACATACCGCTATGGATTGAGGTGCTTCATGATAATTGTTCCCCCGTGCGAGGAACAGTGATGCTTCAGGGCAACATATTGTGCTATTTCGTGTCTTGCGCCATAAACTCGTTCTCGAGCACTGTCTGAACCCTCTGTTAGGTACATTTGTGCCTATAAAACGTTAACTCTTATTGATCGTGGTTCTATCCTCGACTTTTCCCGGAAATGTCAAAATCAACCTCGGTAATCGCGGTAATGACGTTTTACGGGCGTCATGAGAGGGCTGAAATATCTTTTCTCGACTCTATTTTCGATGCAGTTTTTTTTTTTAAATTAGAAGTTAGATTATTAACTCTGCACGAGTTACATGAAACAAATGTACTTTTACTTATTTAATTACTCGACCACGTGCAAGCTTTTTTGGAGGTAAATAAAAATTCTCGTATTCGGAACAACATTACATTACCCTTGGTTGGTGTGAATAATGGAGACTCGTATAAACTGTGGATGGTTTACAAATTTATAGAGATTTCAAAAGCTATGGCTATGATTGATGCTGAGATGAGAGACCGTTAATAAAAGCCTCAAGAGTCAGAAAATGTTTCTGAAACGAAGTTAGGAGCTTCTTCATGGGTACCCTTCTAATGTTTGCCTTATAAAAATAATGAAAATAAGAGCATGCAACCCGGCGCAGACTCATTTCAAAACTGTACCTTTTCGTTGAAGATTGTGTAAAGAAAGAACGGATCGACTGGTAATATGAAATAAGTACAAATGGAATAGTATCGAAAGATACAGAAGTTATGTAGATCAATTGAAAGATCGAACAGTGGGAAATTAGAAAGAAGGAAGTTTGCCAATGGCAGACCAACTGGGTTGAGGTAAGGAAAGGATGACATTAGAATATCCCTTTCCTAAAAGTTTTGCATTTTTTGTTTTTGTAACTCTTTTATCTTCGAGGTTTTTCTGCGCCCATGAAGACGGATATTTCAGCCTGAAAATAAAGGAAATCCAGGTGGATTTATGTGCGCCGGATAAAAGCGTTCGGTTACATTCCTTTTCCCCTTCTCAGTATGTACGCCTTCTTTCTGCATCTTACAAGATTCGAAGATGGGTTACGCCAAAAGAAAAAAAAATTACCCCGTCTTTTAGCATGGCGGCTTTTTCTGGTCCCTGCCGTGATTCCATTCCCGAAATCATGAAACATTCCAAGCCGCAATCCCCATTCATTTTTTTACGCTACATGCCCTCTCTCTATTCTCCCACTACGTTCTAAGAGAATCTGAAAACCGCAAAACTCCAATTTGAAGCAAAAATCCCTCTTTCATTTTTATGCTTTAGGCTTACTCCATTTGAAAACATGCTCTTAATGTCTAAAGGATACCCAGGACTCTTTTAACCATTATATTCGTTTTTTAGATATTTTATGTTAACATTTAATTTAGGTCAACTCGTAGACATTAACAAAAGGACTTTAGGAGAAGGTTATGAAACAAACCTAATATGGGAAAATAATACCATAATTGCTCATTTATTATAAAATATTATAATTTGGAAGGCTGAATATTGTACTATATTTTGAATTTCATAATTGCTCTATGATATCATATCTTATGACACATATGGTTCCATGGCCTTTATTTTAGTGGTAGCCCCCGATGATAGTAATCAAAAACTTTCTTTTTCAAAAAAATTTCTTAAATTTGCCTTCAAGTTAAATGAAGTTGAATGATTTTGTAAATTGTTTTAATCTTAGTTTTTATTTGATTTATTACTTAGATCGATTAGGTAGAGGAGTTTCTAACAATGTTCTCTAGTATCATTGTCTTTATCTGTGCTTAAATTTACCCTTAAAAAAGCATTTCATATTAATTTTTAATCAACCAGTTGCAAATTGATTAATTGTACAACTCTTGTGTGATACCATTCCCCAGCTTAAAATTGGGCTTTTATATGTTCCACTAGCAACGGGTTAGCGGCTTAGTCTTATCATTTATAGTTTGGATAGCCATTTTCCAGAATCCATGTGGCCGCTGAGTTTATGTTTTGGTTATGTATGTAGATTTGGCAATTGTTAATATACAAGTGAAATTATTAGCTCGGCCTTAGTGCATCTTAAATTTCGTATATGTAAATAATTTCCTTAAAAAGCTCGATAATTTTTAAAATGAGCTCTGCAGCATACGCCAGTATATTGGCTGTGAAGAAGGAGAAAATTTCAGCCGTTTATTGAAGGGTTGGCGCACAGAGGATTAAACTAATATTTCCAACTTTATTTATTTTTATTTTATTTATTTCCCAACTTTATTGGGATGAGATTGAGAGTTTATAGACCGTTTCTCTACTTTAGATACAGAGACAAGGATACAGACGATGAGATATTGTAACACGAGTATTTCAGGATTATTTTTCCTTGATTGAGGGATCAACGGATTTTTTCATTTCGACAGGAAACTTTCAAATAAAATTTCGATCTTTTATTACCATTTAAATTTGTAGAAGCAAGGCGATTCTGTTGAAAGACTACTGGGTTATTCACCAGACGGCTAGGGTTTGATTCAGGGTGGTGTTTTGAACACCTTCACTCAAATTGTTTGGGTTTTCAGGTATAAGTATTATTACTTCTATGGAAGTCATATGCGTCACAGGGAAAGGAACATGTTCTCACTTCTTGCTATACAAATTTTGCACGCCGTATTGGATTTAGTATAAGTTGAGCTGAACTTTCACCTATTGAAGGCAAACTTCGGGTTGATTACTAACTCTTTTTATTTGAATTATTGGAATGGTTACTTGCTGTCACTTGAATGTACAAAATTATAATGAACACATTTCTTCATTTTTAATCGGTATTTGTTTTACCTAAGAGTATTTTTTAATTGGTTTAATCTTTTTTCTTGAAAATCCATCCTCATTTAATTCGTTTATTTATTTTTGAATTAAATGAACTAACAATTGAATTTCTCATTTTTCGTTTTGCATAATCAGAAAAAAATCATGGTGAAGAAATTTTGGAGAGGATGGTGAAAGATTTGGAAAGAAAGACTGCTTAAATTACTTATGAATTTATATCAACTAATACATAAGATTTTTCTTATAAATAAAAACAATTCTCTTTGCCTAAGGTAAAGGAAAACATAATTAAATACATAAGTTGTGAAGGAGAAAAATTTGACTGTGAAAGAAAGGGAAAATCTGCATAAATGGGATGGTCACGGGATTTAAGTTGAAAATCTATCTTTTCGTTTAAGGAATTGCGTCTATAGATAAAGCTAAAACATAAAAGTGTAATCTAGAAAGCGGTGTGCGTCTGTATGTGTATGTACTCTTGGAAATATAATTGTTTACTCGAAGGGATGTTAGGAGGACGGACAGGCGTAAACCAAAGGGAATGCCTTTGCTCTTTTAGGGAGATCTAAAGAACAAAATTTCGGGAAAAGCAGGTGAACATGAAGGGGGAAGAGATTAAGAGGCAGGATGACGGAAATGAAAGAAAAAAGGAGGTGGATATAGCAAACAAGTGTTGTCACCTGGGGCGCTGAAGGGTATGGTACAGACGTCACTTATAATCGGACGCTCTGCTGATCAAGGCGAAAATTGCTGAAAGTGATGGACCGATGACATTTTTTTCCTTGCTAACGAGGGGAAAAGGCTTTATAAACTTCAGTCGGCTTTCTCTTAAGATATAATAAGAGCTTTCTTTAATGAGCAAAAGGGAAAGACGGAATTCTACTTAATCCCACTTTTAGACGACGATTCGGTGACAAACTGTCGAGGTAACTCAGTGTTATTGTCATGGGAAAGGGAAAAATATTCTCTTGCTGGAGCAAACAGCAATTCTGGTCCAGAAGCTTGTGTGTCTAATTTAATGAACGGAACTTGTACTCAAATGTCTTATACGCTACTATTCGTGGAAAAGTACCTTATATCTTTCAGTTTCAAGAGATATCTAAATAGAAAATACCTTGATTATAGAGCTGAATTATTTCTTTTTTACTGCAAAAAAGTTATGAATTGCATAAGGGTTTCCTTTTAGCGTTAAAAGAGGGAAGAAAATGCTTTTAAAGGTCAATTTCAATCATGTAATTCTTTTACCGATTTTTTTTCTTAATTAATATTTAACCTCCCCGGAAAAAAAGTGAATGGGAATGAAATCGTCCAAAATCCGTGAAAGTTGCTCATCAAGTAATTAGTTTTTTTCCTAAGTAGGCTTGTAGGTAACTACGCACTCATTTACTAGGTTTAATCCTGAAAGCAACAAAAACGATCAACTGCAAATTATTTTCGGTCCTAGGGAATACAGAATCGAAAGAAAAAGTGTAAACACTTCCCAGTAGGAGGCTTATTTATTTTCCGCCATCAGGCATCTTTAAATAAAGAAAAAATATCCCCTCTCATCAAAAGTCTTTCTGTAAATCCTACGAGATGAAAAAAGAATGAGATATCCGTCCTTAATCGGTACCCGTTTCATTTTTTTGCCAGTTTTTCCTATCTTTGGTTAAAACCAAGACGGCAGTAATTTTTCGGCCACCATCATCCTCAACTTTAACCGGACTAATTGCTGGTAATTAGGTCAAAGATCTACTTCATCTTCGAAAATATTGCTTTCCTTTATCATCATCTTGTCTGCACTCATTGTATCATAACTATTAATTCCCATTGATTTCGACAAAACGTGAGAAGAAATACTCAATGGGAAGGAAATGAGGGGAGCTCAAAAATTGTTTAAGTGGGGGAAGTGAAAGCTTTTTCAATGCTGCAAATCGATGAATCAGCAAAAACCCTAATACATTAAAGATTGTTTTTTCTTATTCTTTGGTGTAAGTTGTGTTGCAACATTTCATTAAGTTAGTTGTACACACTCTTCCAGAAGCATGTAATATAATAGCCAAAACTAACCTACAGCATGTCTGCATTAAATTTTTGCTAGGAATATAATGTAAAATTGAAGATTTTCGATTAAAGAAGATATAAATACGCATGGGCACTGTTTATGTTCAGCCCATTGCATATTTACATTCTTAGCACTCTTGCAACTATAAACAGTGTCTCTTTGGTGCTTAGGATAAAATAAATTTAGGAGCATAAACATATTTCCCCATTTAAAATGTAGCGTAAAAGAAAGTGATTTCCTTAAATTAACTTATCCACATAATTTTTTAATGTAGAAAACAGGTGTCGTGTAAAATTAAAAGAACTGAGGTCAACCTGATGTGTTGTGAACATTTAATATGAGGAAATTTCAGCAAGCCGTCAACATGATTAATAATCTAGAAAATTTATTTAAGCTTTTTAGACGGTTATAATGGGAATTTTGTTAGTCTGATGGGCTTCCTTTAAAATTCTCGAAATTGTGACAATTTCTCTCCCACGACATGTTCTCTCGAATTACAATATTCTTCTTTTTAAAACCTCGTTAGTTTTTGCACAGTTTGCTTTTATTATAACGAAGGACCATCTACAAAAAATTAACATTGATTGAGTTAAAGCTCAATAGTAATGCTAATTTTTTTCAAGCCGTTACTAATTGCCAAATTAATATACTTAGTACTGCAAAATATACATTTAATGTACTGCTTCAAACTTCATTTTCTCTTTTTATTAAATATTGTCCACGCACATTTATACTTCTATTTTCGCGATCTATTTACGTTGATCTTCATTTTCTGAGTATCAATTTTACCAATGTGGCAAACTTTTTGTGTGGTAAAAGACGATGAACGAATGATTTATAAGGAAGCTACTATTCCGCGAAATCCTTTACTCTAATTTAGTCCGTATACAGTTAATGTTACCTGTTTAATTTTTTGGGCTGTTTATCACTCCAGTGTAAGGACGAATAATCCAATGAAACACGGTTTAAAGCAATCCCGAAAGACAATCCTCGTTAATCTGCCGCGAACATAAATGCCCAATAGATACAAATGCAAATGAATGTTTTTCTATGTTTAGTTGTACATGTATTTGGCATTATAAACTAGCAGTATCGACCTATTTGGAAAATGTATCTAAAAAAATATTTTTCAAATTTTTTCAAATCATGCAATTTAGAATGGCCGTGGCAGAAGAGATGAACATTAACTATTTTCTGTCAGGTTTAATTCCTATTCATGTGAATGAACGTTGCTGGGACGGTTCTCAACTCTCTCCTTCCATGCAAATAGCGAATGTAATAACAAATGTCTAAAATATGCGCAGAGAATTTTATCAAAATGAGAGAATATCGCTAAACGTGTTTTGTTTTCTAAGACTTAGCCATTCAAAATTAATATAAAAAGTGATTTATGTCCCTATTCTTTTCTTTTTTCTGTCACTCAAGAGAAAATTTACTAATTTCAGATTCGAAAATCGCATAATTTCTCCGGAAGGAAGAAAACATTTACATGATCGGAAATCAAAGGGCAGTTAGATATATATATATATATATATATATATATATATATATATATATATATATATATATATATATATATATGTCAATTTCTCCTTTGGTGGGTGTAACAGCTCCCTAACGCCATCTTCTGGGTAATGATTCGGAGCACTTTGGCGCTTTATAAGATCGCAGATTTCAGTGTAAAAGTACCCTTCCTCGATAGCTCAGGTGGTTTAGAGCATCCGCCCGGCAAGTGGAGAGATCCGAGAGTTCAAGTCCCGGTCGAGGAAAATATTTTTACATTCGTGATCTGCTAACATCCGCCATCCCCACCTCTCTTGTGTTCGTCCTTTATATGTGTACCATTTTCCTTATCTCTATTTCAATGTGAATGAATATTTATTCGCCATATGGCGGTATTTCGTGTTTGAATGTATATATATATATATATAAATCTATCTATCTATATATATATATATAAATATAAATCTATTTATATATATATAAATCTATATATATATATAAATCTATTTATATATATATATATATATATAAATCTATATATATATATATATATATATATATATATATATATATATATATATATATATATATATATATATATATATATATAATCTATATATATATATATATATATATATAAATCTTATGCCGTTACAGGCAATTATCTTCAAAATATTCTGATTAGAAGTAATAGAAGCAATGATACAAATCAGTCTCTGTGTTTATCTCAACCGTTAATCTAGTTGCGCCTGACTTAGTCCGTCTGACACATCGCCAAATTGGATATATCTCCAATTTAAAGGCTCAATTTTAGTAGCTTTTTCATATGTTTTTTGTTTTTTTTTCTGATCTTAATTTTATATTTATCCATTTTCGTTAGAACTTCTAACCGTCTCTAAAAATTTTCATCAAAAGGTATATTCCGTTCACAATGTTCAGCATTTCGACAGCACTTTCTGTAGCCTACCACTTTCTTTCCATTTTCCTTCTTCCCCACGTGTTTTCTTTCTCATTTTACCTTCTCATGACCTTCTTCCAAAGTTATCCCGGTTCTGAACTCCTTTCTACCAATAGAGACAATGGCCGAAGAAACCGTAAAGGTCTGGAAGAATTTCAGGGTTCCCTTGAGAGGAAAGGCAAACGCCACTTGAGATACGCTTTTCCTAAACAAACTGATCCAAAGGCTTTATCGTTTGTTTTTTCCTTATATATACTATAATTTCCTAATAAATACCTCTGATGGCATAGCATTATTATGAGAGGATATTTCAAAATTTACAAATTTTACTTGGCTGTTGATACTTACACATTTGGGAATCTATTCACTTAAGTAGCTTACGCTCATATACGGAAAGAGATTGTGATAAATTGGACCTAAGTATGTTCTTTTTTTTAACATGTTTTCTTTCATGATTAGTAGTTTCTTCTATAAATGAAAAAGGATAGTTTTAAATATTCCTGTCAAAACAATTCTACCCCTTTCTTAATATTTGGATATTCAACTACTGTATTTTTATAATATTGATAATGTTATTAGTGACATATTTTTTGTACATAATTCTGGAAAATTATTTGTCATTTTTCTTTTGGCAGGTAAATCACTGTTCAAATGCATGTCATCATTCGTTGAGTGGAGGTCTAATTTTGTAAGTAAAACATAGCATATAATGTTGAATTATATTTAATATATTTTATTCCAGTTATATAATATCAGTGAGATAAATTTGTATTCAATAATACATGAAGATATGGAGAGCAAATCTTACCTGATGCCTAAATATCTGATGTAGGTTTTAAAAATGCTAATTTTTGAGGAAGGTGACTGAGAAAATTAGGAGAGAAAAATTTATGATAATTGAAATGCGTAATAGAATGTTTGATAGGAGTAAAGATCATTTCAAGTGTTACGCAGTTTCTATAAAATTTTTAAACCTTCCCAATTCTCTCTTATAGACTATAACGCAACCATTTCAGAGAGTAAAAATCATTCGCCTTGGCCGGGATTCGAACCCGGATCCCTCGATATCCGGCCGAGTGCTTTAACCACTTAAGCTACCGAGACGTCCTCTTACACTCTTACACTTAAAGGAACAAGATGTTATGACGAAATACCGTACATACTATGTCACAGGCATTCGTAGTCGTGCACGACGCGCCACAGTCCACGATGTTAACACGATGTTTTTACTCTCTGAAATGGTTGCATTATAATGCACACATAGCGGGTGACTCCGTTAAAGTTACTATGACAGTTTCTTATAGACTATTTTACTTTCTCTTTTTTTTAGCCAAACTCCTGAAAGAGACGTAATTCTACCAGGTTTGTAGCTGAGAGGAGAAAATAAGTTATCAATTAATTTAATCATGTGCATTTTTTCATTTCTGAGTATATTTCACGCTTATGCGATGACATCTGTTTATCACTAAAAAGCATTTCCTAGGCTCTAGTAGACATATTGACTATTTTGACATGGATTATTTGCGTATAATTGAATAAGTATATACTGTTACCGAACCAATACCTGGACAAATTCCGTGTAATCCTTTAGTTTTATTCGTGTTAGGACTGATAGTTACAAAAATTACCATTCTTAGGTGGGTATTGCGAAGAAAAAAAACTGATACAAAATTGCCTTTGGTAACCAAGCTCTGCTTTTTAAATGTCGTAGACATCTGTAGCTCAAGAATATTCTTATTATGTTACTATAACTAGTGCTTACATCAGAGAGAGCATTACGTAATACAGGGTGCCAGAAAATATACTCCCCGATTTGACGCGTAAATTATAAAAAAACCAACCAAGATAATTAATATGGTTTTAATTTCTGAAAACAACATCCAATGTAAATTTTTTCATTAGGTTTTGAAAATAATTTCATCCAGGTGACGATCTTGGTGAGCGATCACATGTTGAATCGTTCAAAAAAGTTTTCGAAAACTCTTCTCAGCATATCGTGCGTCATTCCAACGATGACATGTGTTATTACCGCCTTAAGGGTTTCCAAGGTCATTGGTCAAACTTTGTAAACCTCAGCTTTGAGATATCCCATCTTGGGGAGCGAAGAGACCATGGAACATCCCCTTGTAAGGAGATCAGGCGGCCGGGAAATTGTTCTTGCAAAATTTTGCGTGAATGACGGGCGGTATGAGCCGTGCCACCATCCTGTTGAAACCAGAAGGCTTCTGTGACATATTTATCACCATACTCTTCCATTTTGGAAGGTAAAAGGTTCTCCAGGATCTCACGATAGCGCATAGTGTTCACAGTAACAGTTGAAACTCGAGATTCAAAAAAGTAAGCACCAATAATATCTGTGGACGACACACGCACCAAACTGCTACTTTGTTGGTATAAAGAGGTCTTGGGTGGAGTTCGTGAGGGTTTGTAGTTGCCCAATAAGGAAAATTCTGCTTATTTACTTAGCCTGCGATGTGAAAATGCGCCTCATCGCTAGACCACAGCGTCCTCTGCGCCACCACCATTGTTCTTATAGAACGTTTCTACAACTAAGCCTCCATGCTCACGTGACCACTGCATGGTAACTACTTAAACCGCGTTCTTATTTCCAGCTAACGCCATTACTCCCACTCCGCTAATTCATCTGTGCGATCTTCAGTGTTTTTTTTAACTAGTGAGTCCATTCTGACACACTCTGTAGAACAGTTATGATACACTGACAATGGTATTTTTTCATTGGAGGACGGATCTAGCGAATTCCGAATGCCATTTATATTAAACTAACAAATACAATAAGTGAACTTAGTACACGTAGAGACTATTTCTCTTAAATTGCAATATGAAGGACACCAAAGAACAGAGATAAATATTGAGTTTTATGGGAGCCTTACAACCTTCTATCGAATAACTCGAAGAAAACGCAACTCAAATTTCTAACAATTATTCTTTATAACCATATGCGGCAACTGGTATTTCTTCAGTGGTGAGTTATTCTGACTAAATTTGTTCACCCCCATGCATTGGTCTGAAAATTTGTTACAGCGACTTTTTTATACTTTTCACGTAACCGAACGAAAACTGCACTCTTTTTTTAATGGAGGATTTTCTTAGTACATAATTCTGAAGTCACTTGATAAACATGAGCACATTGGGGTAACCGGCGCAAGCAGCACTCATATCAGTCCCAAATTCATTTAAGCGACCGAAATATTAAAATATTGGTTTTATTTGTATTTTAAAGGCTTTCCCTAAAGTATTTCGACTTCTGAATTCCTTATGGAATGTATTTATCTCTAAACGTAAAGATGAAAACTACGGATGATTTCATGATTAAATAAGCTTGCGAGCAATGAAAATAAGCGCCTCAACTGATTAATTTCCCTGGAATTCGTTTTTCTCTTCCTGTATCCTAAAAATAAATTAGTATCAAAAGAGTATGTCTACAGGCTAACGCAATCCGAAATATATTCAACCCGTAGTGTTTATAATAAAGAATAGAGCTTGCTTCTAACTCTCACTCCGGAGAAATCTCTTTTTTCCTGATATCTGTGACATTCACGTAGTCAAGGGAGGAGATTCATTAGGCCTCTCTTTTGGCCACTACTTGGATTCGTATAAAGGAAGGTTTACCTCATTGGTTCACATATTTCTACGCTGGTGCATCTCCTAATTTTCGGAAGGACCCTAAAATTAGAAGTCAAATTAACCTATTAAAGGGATAACACACAACCCAGTAAGCGTAAAAGAAACGAATATTATTACGGGTTCACTTCAGCCGTTTCTGCGACTCTAAATAAGATTTATGGAATAAAATCCTATATTTGTAGCAGCATATGATTTTACCTTATAAACTCGGGCAATTAAAATTACAGATATCGATGAAAGGTTGCATTATTAGTGATTGCTTCTCGGAAGTCCTACTTTTTTCATTATTCTCAATTTCACCCGATTTTCCCCGACTTCGTGAGTCACTGTCCTTTTTTTCCATTTTTCTGTAAAATGAAGTATTTCCAACGTACTATCTCTTCTTCATTGGTATACGACGTTTGATACTATTTTTCGTACATACTTGTATTGCTCTTCTCGAGACACCGCAGAGCCAAATAGTGTTATACTCTTTCATCTTACCTGGATTGTTGACGTTTTTAGGCTTTCTATTTTGTTTTAATTCTTAATTCTATTATTCATAGTAACGTCACACACTGATTTTTGCATTAAAATTCCGTTTGGTTGAGTGATATGAACGTGTTTGTACGAGGAACCTAACTAGGTAGCAAAATGGTCATTTCGAAGAAATTGCGCGCTAAAATATGAGACGTAATGACGAAATCGCAACCGAAACCGTTCTGAGGCGTCCACCGCTCAAATACGTCCTAGTAATTAAGTGCAACAAATCCTCTTAAAAGTATTGTCACGATGTTCACCCATTAAAATCATTTTAGGGTAAAAATATAACATAAAATAAATCTGATATAAAGGAACTATTTAATCATTTGAATATGTTTAAGAGAATTTATCATTCAATGAATAATATCTATTGAGAAAAATATTCCCAGGATTAACTGAGATACTGATCACGATTAAAATATATCTTAATTATATATAGCTGATTAATGCTTAATCGCTTTATATTGTATATTGTTGCCCCTTATTGAAACCGTAAACGATATGGTTCTAATATGATTTGAAAATACAAGTTAAAACCTTGGTTATGACCGATAATTTCTGTCAAGAGACTCCCTGAGAAAAAATAATTGATTATCAAGGTACAATACGACAAAAATATCGAAAATCTATTTTGAAAACAATTAAACTGAATGAAGAGGCATAAGAAACCTTATAGAGAAGCTATATTCTATATAGGGAAATGTGGAAAATTGTTTTAAAACAAAATACTAGATTTGTGTGGAAAATTTATTGAAGTACGCAAGCGAAATCCCACCGTCATTATTATTTTTCGGACTGCACCCAGTATTCAGTTTATTCACTGTATGTTCATTGTATGTGTTCATGTTATGAATTGTTTGTGTTCTCCAATTGAAAGATAGACTGGTATGTTGTGTTCGCTTTGTTTACTTAATTGTTAAATCCCCTCTTACGAGAAACATTGGAATTCGAAAACTTTTCATTTTCACATAGGTCTGTGTACTGTTCTCCGTATTTTCGAATGTGGCGAATATGGTTGAGCGCCCTCATTGTATACTGTATTTAGTCATACAGAAATAGATAATTTTAGCGTAACCTGCATTCCTAAGTGGAAATCTGATACTATTCTCTTTTCATTGTCCCTGAATGATTTCTCTTTTTTTATTCCTTTACATGCGAAAATGTATGCTCTTTTTCTCGATTAGTATTCAGATATTACATGGTCTATTTTCGGTACCCGTGCTCTCGACTCTTGATATTACTGTTGATTTGATAAAATGGGATAATCATTTTATTCATAACGTAAAGAAAGCTTTCGACGTAAATTTTTTAATAGGGGTGGATTAATTACGATGAATGTCAGTTGTGGTGTGAAATAAGCGATATATTATCTATACATTTAATATAAAAGTTAATAGATCTCTTTATCTTCCTCTATTCGCTACTGTCACAGTTATTTATCTGTAGGTGCCCATTGAAAGAGAATGAACGTATCGAGCACATTTTATTGCATCATTCTACTTGTATATGCGTGGTTCTAGCATAGCTAGCATGTAACGCCAAACTATAATACTCTATACCTTAGATAGGTGACGGTGATATAAATATTATACCAGGTAAACCATTCGTAGCTACACTTTGCCAAAATATTCAGGAATGTCTAACACCTATGAGCGGATTTAACTTAATCATTGTTTATTTACGTATTCCATCTTCAATGATTCAGTAAGTCGACAGGAAAATAGTTATTTTTTCTCATTATTGAAGGGTTTTATTGCATGTATCTGTAATTATTCGGAATTTTGCTAAAAACCGACGGATCAAAGGAATCACGAAATTACTACAGTGGTCCATCACGCGTATTCCATGAAAATCAAGGGCGCCATCGTTCCCTTGTGGATTCATTTCCCTAAGTGCGAAAAAATTTGTTTCCTTTTTCTCGAAATATATTAATCAAATCTTCCTCTATTTTGGTGCGTCGCCTCACCCCTTGGCATCCGACGATACGCCAGTGCAGAAAAAGATGTGAGAGGCGGAGATAGTGCTGGAGCTGCGGAAAACATAACGGGTGGTGGGGTGGGACTTGGTGTTAAGTGACAGCCGTGATGGATAGAATTTGGATTAAGTTGAGTGACCGAGACGGGAAAGGAGAAGGTTAGGATGGGGCGGCCTTGCTTCGGGAAGAGACGGATGAAAAACGGGAAAGGATAAGTGGCAGGGTGGGTGGGGGGGGGGAGAGAAAGGGTGAGATGGATAAACCTAGGGAAAGCAGGATCAGAAATGAAAGAAGAAAATGGATGATTTTGAAAAGCTTCCGCGCAGAATTTTAAAAGAGGAGCATTCATATTTTTGAAGTGAGAATATTTTGTTGGATTTAATTCCCTAATGCTGACGACTTTATTGCATTTTCACTTTTTTCAAATCATTATTGTGCTCTTCTCGATTTTTATTTACAGAAATTTTTTCACTTCTCCTAGCCGAATATTTTTTCAGCATAAGATATTCTACCCTTTCCAAGAGCGTCCGTTCTTTTTTACGTCACAACATTACAATTATAGTGCTCCAGAAAAACTCAATGAGTAGGCATATATCATATAAGTTCAAATATCTACCAACATAAGGAAAATCTTTCTTTGGTGACAACATTGTTTCAAATGTTATACTTTTGTGTCTGATGATTGTATAAAACTTGTCTAAATGTGAAGGGGTCGCGCTTCATTACAGCCTCGATATACCGGTGCAGGTTCGTGTGACTAGGAGAAAAGATTTTATTGTTAATTTAAGCATGCTTTGTAGAATTTAACATCAATGACTACTGTATTAGTGCCACTCCACTAAGAAAAGTGGGTGTCAAAGTTGATCAAATCCATCATGCTTATGAAAAGATTGAAATAAAGAACGCCTTTCCATTAATCCATTATGACGATTGATTCAGGTGAAGTTATTCTATTTAAAACAAAAATTTTAATTTGGACAAATTGGTCTAATGCATGTGATGGAAGTTCAAAGAGTTCTTAGCATAAGGTATGGCAGTAAAACTTAAATTCTACGAATTAATTCAAAACAGAAAATAACTAATCTCTATAATTTTACTGGTTTTTTTTCTCAATAGATTTACATTGCTGGGATGTGCGAGTGCTTGAGATAGGAGACGAGGAATGTTAGGGCCTTCATATTTGCTTTAGAATCCCGATGGAGAAATGGAGACACCAGAGGACAAAAAACTGAAGAGAGGTGCTCGCGTGTATGGCAATGCATATTTTACGGCTGAACGGGCACACGCGTCAATAAAAGCGTTCTCTCTCTCTTTCTCTCCTTCCAGTGGCAATTCTTCGACAGCGATATTCCCCACGGTATATCTTGAATCGCACCATCCACCTCACCTATCTTCCACCGCATTCTCCCTGCGCGACCGTCGCCCCCTCTCCACTCCCTTGTCCCGACTCCACCACCTCCTCCTATTCCCTCCCCTATCAAAGGGACATCCTGGTCCCCTGATAAAAAATCTTTTTACCCCCCTCGAACAGTCAACAAAGACTTCGTGTCCACCGTCGAAATCCGACAATCCAATCAAATATAGAGAAGACAGATGGCGGCTTCGTGGAACTGGTGCAGGGACGGAGGGCAAACCGACAGAGGAGAGCAGAAGTGTCGGAGGAGCCATAGAAAGAGAGGGAGAGGGGGAGAAGGTGAGAAAATAGGGGGAGCATCATCGGTCGAGAGGGAAGAGGGATGATAAGTCGGCCAAGTTTTTGGTGGGGCGAAACAAAAGGGAGTGAGAGAGAGAGATAGAGAGCCAGCGAGAAGGTCGTAAGACCACTTCTTTTATCTCCATCTATCGAAAGGACTTGCGAGTATGAGTGAAGAGAGCGGGAGGAAAAGAAGCAATGGAGATGATAGGAGCGGGTGGGAGGAGACGGGGAATTGATGGCGGGAGGTCGAGCAGCGGTACAGTGAAGCGTGGTGACTGACGCCGGGGCTTCCCCGGAAGGAGGAGCAGGGTGGCTGATGTGATACCAGGCAGTGTGGAGTGACAAGGGAGAGGGGGAGGACGGATTGGAGGGGGATCACTCCCTCTCGGTGAGGGAGAGTGTGTGTGGCACCCTTCGGTCGATAAGGAGAAAGAGAGCGGGGAGGCCTTGTGTCGCGCCCTAAGTGAGCTATGGGCAGGGAGACGGTTTTTCAGTGATGAGGGACACTCCTCGAGGGCTCGTCTCGCGTCGGGAAGGAGCTCAAATGGATTTATTATGGGCTCTTTCGAGTGGGCAATCGGACAGAGGTCTTCGTTAATGGCCTTCTTTTGAGAGTTGGCGATATAAGTGCCGCGAACGTCTAGGCATAAGGGTGTATGAATCGACACGGCTCACCCAATGTTTCTGGAAGCACAGGTAAATGGCGGTATGAAATTCACCAAATCGGGTTTATTCTTATAGGATACCTTCATGAATACAGGAGACCTGTAAGACGAAAAACTCAGTTTGTTTACATGTAAACTTCAACTGTCAGTTTAAATAAAAATCGCTGGTAATATTTTCTTGTCTAATTAATTATAGATATTGCAGCTGAAATACTTGCGTAGTTTTTTTAATCGTTTACCTCCCATAAAACGCTTAACCCATTTATAAAATTCTAGAACTGTAGTTCTTCTCCATTACAGTCTTTTGAATGAAATGGAGGACAGTAGAATATAACTGGAAATATATTACTGTGGCACTGTATTTTATAGTTTTAGGGTATTTCCGTTTGCTGCTGGCTTTATAAATCGAATAAATGGTCACTAGGACCATTATAAATGTACTTTTGCCGGTAGACCCTAAATAAAAATACGATCCAGGGATATTACTAGCGATAGATGCGTAGGCAGGATTATTTGCCATTTTTAACAATATTTCTTGTAGCCAAGGATAACAACACCTCATTTATTCTATCATGGAGTATGCAGTTTGATAATAGCTACATACACTAAAGTGGTCTTCCTGCGTGTGAACGTTTCAACGAACAATTAAAACTACTCAGTCTATTTCCATCATCAAAAACGTATATATAGTATGATAGTCGACTGAGTTTATATGCATATGGTATCGATTGATTTTGAAGATTAAACTTTTTTGAACAAAAAATGTAATGAATTCAATGTAACTTCCTTTTTTTGATAAAAAACAGCTTCTTCGTCACATGTATTGATGCAGTTAGTTAACTCATTTTCCTTATAAACGTCAAAAAATTAACCTCTAAAGCCCTTTCTTTGTTATGCTTCCTTGTTAACCATACTAATGTCTCTTTAAATATATTCAAATATAATATAATATTTACATCCATATTTATTACCTTCGTGAATATTAATTGTGTTCTATTATATCTTCGTAGAAATTTTCAGTTTTTAAAATACACTTTTCTCCTGATTTTCCGTATCATTTTATGCCTCGGATTTATTTACAGAAACTCGACTGGCGTACTACATACTATCACGCTTACTGTATTTCCTTTAAACTATTCCGCATATGTTCAATTGTATGTGTCATCTGTCAGATTATGTATACGAATTCATTTAGTAATTTTGGATTATAGATGTTTTCTGAAGTTATGATCTTTACTTGTATTGTAACCCAATTTAAAAAATACAGAAAAACTCTAAAAGAGGAATCGAACTCAACATTTCATTTGGTAATTTGGTTGCTGTCCTAAAGAACTTGAAGACTGCTAATTTTAGATTTAATTTTTAATGAATTATTCATAGAATATAACTAATGACTGCATATTGCCTTACACCATTGACCGCAGCGCCAAAAAATATGCTTTGGTGCATTTCCGAAAAGTATTGTATTTTAGCTAAAATTAAAATTCATATTTCATATGCATATTATATCAATTCCGTATGCATTTGTTGTTATTATTTTTTATTGCAGAATTAATGAGTATAGTGCTAAACATTTTTGTATAATAAGCATGTTACATAAGTTCTATCGTGACATCACTTATTCCCGCTTCTTTCCTGCAATTTAAAGCAAGATGGTCTGATTATATACATGGATCTGACTGTATCGTAATTTTAAAAAATGTTCTCCTTAAACATATCACATAATTTATTTGGGACGTGAAAGTTTAGTAGGCTTTATTATAATGATTTCTTTTTTCTTATGTGATTAATTTTTCTTTTATATTTTCTTCTAAATGATGGGATAAGGCCTCAAAAGTTGACGTACCAGTCACACCTATCTCTAGTAATACCCTCATCCAATATTAGTCTGGGTCCTTTACTTACAAATTAATTACTCTATCCGAAGCCCAGCTACGAAGAGTTTTGCTTTCAGATTACCAAGTACATTAATGATGATGAACGATGTAATTGAAGTAGTTCTGGGAAAACAAATCCCTTCTGATTCATCATCTGTCTTGAGATATTAAAAAAAAGCTATATTAAAGTAGATCTTGCATCAAAACTTTGTGTACCAACCAAGAAAGAATAAGATGGTGGTAGTGGTAGAGTTGCACTTCCAACCAAAAATTGCTTGAGAGTAGGTTTCCCACAAAACTCCGGGTGAGAAAAAAATGAAAAAGGAAGAGGAGTGAATTTGTTTTTGCTCTAACTGTAGAAAATGTCTTTTAAAAGTATTCTTATTTTTTATTAGTGACATGGAGACTTACAGTGTAAGTGTAGTTAAATTTACTGGCTCACACTCTTGCAATTTTATTTTATTCCTCTCATGATTATTTCATGACGAGTGACCAATTTATTTCGGCAGAAAAACAGAACAGTAAAATCTCTTGTATTTTGACAGAATTTTTTTACGTAAATTAATATAAAGTAGCAAATAAATTAAACAAACAATATTTATTAGATAAATGATATAGATTTTAATTAAATAAGTTTAAGGACATAAAAATTACTTAAACATGATATTAGATATTCCTTTTATGCATGTTGGGCATTTTAGATCAATTGAATGCCCTTTGAATTTGTATAACTAGGTATCTAAGATAGACTTTAATGTTAAATGAAACTGCATTCAGCATTGATCTATTTGTTACTGCAAAGCATAAAAAAATATCGGTGATAAAACTTCTGAGTGGCTACTCGTGATAATTTGAAATTTTTCTTTAATTATTTTCTCATTTCTAAATATATGTTAACAGATTTTAATTTTTTAATTCCGAAGGATGTCAATAGAAACAAGTTCTCAAATTTGGCCAGTTACTTAATCTACGGATTGCCGATGGTTACAGCTTCATCTGTGTCTGTAGTTAACTTTTAGTCTCTTCAGAGCATGTTTCCTACGAGTCTATGAATACATTTGATCATGTTTTAGCAGTGTAGGCACATAATAAATCAAAAGAGAGATGGTACTTTTTTCCACACTTTATTATTTTGTATGGAAAAGTACCGCACCACAAAAGTGTGGAAAAAAGTACCATCTCTCTTTTGATTTATTAGAATGGATTTCCACAAAGTGAAGCCTGAAACCATCGAGTGTAGGCACAGTTATATTTGCTTAGGTTATCCATAAATGTGTTCGTCTTCAATACCCATCAAGAGAACCTCAATTTAAGTGTTTGAAATTACGTTTTTCATAGAATATTTCTATAAGAGATCTGTGATTTTTACTAAATGTTTTTTTTATCGCAGTCCTTCACTACCAGTTTATAAAATTTTTACTCAGTTCCTCATTTCTTCTTGGAACTTTTAATCTACCTTTGGCTTTCAATGCTTGCACGGGGGCAATCTTTTGTAAATGAAGAACTCTCTCTGTTAAAAATAAAAAGTAGCATTTAAAAGATTGAGGTTTTATCAGAATATACCTTGGACCGAATAAGAGCAGATATTTTCGTGCAACGTTAGATTGTCTGTTAATCTGTTAATTACGTAGCGAGCTAACTATAATTTTATGCCTGATAAATATGATATGTGTTGCCCATTCCCCTTCAGATTCTTGCGCTTATCCGCTTTTATAATGACCATATTCCCTCTGCATCCAAGGTAGCCTTCCATCCTCTACCTTGATCCATTAAAATGTACAATGAGAGAGGAGACACGAAACATCAGAATACACAAGGAAACATGGGTAGATGAGTACAAGAGAAATTTCTCGGGGTTTGGGAGAGTATGAAATTTCAAGACGACCTGTAAGGAGTGTATCAGATGATGACTTGGGATTGGAAGAAAGGTGAGTGCTAATATGGAGAGAGTGGAACGGTTACATAGTACCTAATTGAAGCAGAGTAGGAGGAGGGAAGGTTGAGAGGGGAACATTAAGAGGAATGTCTGGGAGAAGAGTGGGAAAACAAAACAGCAGCTAAATATGTAAATAGACACTATTGGTGCTCGGATTTTCCATAATTTGACGTAATTACACTTACAAAAAACTCGATAACAAGAAGATACGTTGTAGATTGTAATTGAAAATGGTAACGGAGAGTAATTTTGACGTCATTTCGTGTGAAATAATATCCACCTTGTTCTTGGAGGATCATCGTAACACTCTCCGAGTACGAGCATAATTCCAGTAAAAGGTAGCTAAATCCTTTAAATATCTCTGGACGGGAAGACGTAAATATAAACTTATCTGCCGCAGTTTTACTCCAAAATTCTTATCATGAATTTTAAAAGAAGTAAATTGCATTCTCTTAGCTTATTTTCTATCATAACCATTCGCTTTTTTATATTTCAAAATAGCGACATCCTAAACGTTGAAATTGGGATCGACTGAGAGAAAAACACCTTTCAAGGATCCAGCAAATTTTTAGTGCTCTCCTCATTCAAATACCTTCACCTTAAGCAGGTAAATCGATCATTTACTCTCCCTCTCGTGTAAACTTCATCAAGAATACCTTAGGAGGGAGCAAAGCGGTGGAGAGAACGCCTTTGCCGTCTTCCCCAAGCGGAACTAGAACTTCAGGGAAATAGCCAAGGGTTCTCTCCTCCGTTCTCATCCGCCCTCCAGGCGGTAGTGCCCCCCCCCACGAATTCATTAAAGCTTCAGCGATCCAGATATCCCAAAGATGCGGTAAGAATTGGACAAAGGGAAACGGGAGAGAAAAGGTGAAGTTCTTTTGACCCGGGGGAAGAAGCGACTTATCCCTAAGCGCGACCCTTCACCATGACTCGGCTCCTTAAAAACATGTTGTTAAGGTCCCCTGAGTTAACTCATTGGAACTCATTCATCTTCTCATTATGTTTTATATGCTACCTGTCTTTGCGGCTGAAGGTAGAATGGAGCGTTGTTGAGAATGAAGGGAAGGCTAAGATCTCTCATCAAAGAGTTCTTGGAAGCAAGCCCTTCGGGCTGTCTTGGATCCCTACACTCTTCTTTCTCTCCTTTTTATTTTTCTCTTGGATCCCTATTCTTTTCATCATTCTGCCATCTTTCCTACACTCAAAAGCCGAGTGAAATGAACCTCAAAGCTTTCTATAACCAAAATTGTTCCAATAAATCCTTAATGTATATTGGTTCTTCAACACTTTCCTTTCATTGTTTTCTCCTTTAAGTTGGTATCACCTTGTTTTATTAAAGCCCTTTTCTCAAACTTCGTTATCAACGTTAGCATTGATATTTCTTTGCAAATGTAGAAAATTAATACATGCTCTTATGACGAGTGGGAGGGAAACAATTTACATCGCAAAGTTGTTCCTCGGAGAAGTTAAAATCTGTCATTGTACGGGGTTTACGGGACTTTAATAATAATTACATATTTTTGTCATGGTCGATACTATCTAAAATTTAGGGTACTTTCTAGTATTCGTCTCTAACGGCCACGTTAAACGCCCTGTTAAATTATTTGCCATTGACTTTCTGGAACTCAAGGTTATAAATTATATCATGTAATTGCTAGGCCCTCCGCTATTTCATGAGTCAGGTGCAATTAAGGTGATATACGAGTAATAATTATCAAATGGGTGGCATAATGTGTTTCAAAGAAGCGCGATCAAGTAGTGGATAAGAACTATATTTTGAAATCTCTGCATTTCGGACCAGTGTGAATATCCATGAATCATGCGCCTCGTAAAAATTAAAGCTCTCTTATAACGTTCATGGAACGACCAGCTTTTAGACTGGTGAATTTCTGGCTCATAGGTGATTGATCAATTTTTAGCTTTAAAAATACAGAAGACATTTGAGTGCACTGCCCTACATAGATGCTTACACTTCATCTCACAAATTATATATATATATATATATATATATATATATATATACCGCCGTGTTTCCCTTGTAGTAGGTGCCTACTTTATTTAATAATGATAATTGTACTCACTTTCGCCGCATAAAGGCACTACGGGTAATACCGCAATAGTAATTGTATGGAGTTAGCCGCTGATATACACACACATTCGAAAATTGCAATTATAATAAGAAGAGGACTTCTCGATGGTTTGATTGGCTGAAGCACTCGGGTGAAAATTAAGAAGTTCAGTTTCAGATCCTAGCAGAGGCGAGTAGTTTTCGTTTTATAATGTATAATGTTTATAGTTAGATAGTACCTTTTAGTAAAAATTTCCAAAAAATTAAAATTAGAATAGTCAGTTTTAAAATATTTTAAAGACTTTATCAGGATGAATTTTCACCTCGTTATGTTGCATTTATATGCTGAATTTCTATATCAGTATTTTTGAAATTATTATCACTCTTAGTAATCTCATTATTATCCGTAGGTTTTGACACTTATCACCATATTTACTTGTATGTGTAGAATTGTCGGCTTTCACCCAACTGGCGTTCATTTTCCATACGCTAAAAATAAGATACTAGTTCTTTGTGACAAAAGTTGAATATAATGAATGAATCTTACATATATTTTAATTATAAATTCCAACAGTTAAAAATTTTCACTTATTATTGTTAAATATTTGAATATAACTCATGATAAGGTCATATTTTTCAATAAAAAATATTAAATAAAACACGAAATCAAAATGTCTAACATGAATGCAGATAAGGTTGAAATACAAGGAATGCCGAAGAATCGATTTTATTCTCAGAGCAAGATACCCACTTAGGCCCTTGGAGAGAGGAGAATACGGTATAATGAAGGAATAGCGTGGATGAAAATAATTGAATAGATAGGTGAAGGCGAATGAAGTGTGAAAACATCGCGTTGAAAAATTGTTGGAGGGTTGTCGTTCAAGTCTGTTCCTCGGTGAAGTGGCTGCAAAGGCGTCTGACACCAACCGATTGGGCTAAGTCCCGTAGTTGCCAAGACTCATATTCTCTAAACTGTCTATCGTGAAAAACATGGAATAAATAATCGGCGGTGATTGAGTGATAGTGTCACGATAAAAACGCTATTGAGGAAGGCAACCGGAAATCTCCTCAATAATTAATCCCATAAATCACGAAAGCCTTGCAAATCAATTTCTGTATCAGTAGCACAAAAGACGAGTCAAAATGTGTGAGTGGTAGTAATTCCATTTTTTCACACTTAAGATTAGTTAAACCCTGGATGAGTAGATTAATGTTAGTCCTAGTGATTGCCAAAACCACCGCAAAATTTGAAAGGAATTAGACTGTAGGAAAAAAACTTCTAACAGAATTACTTTTCCATTTTGAAGTTTGAAGAAGGCATATACATACAAGTATAGCAATTGTATATATAACCTTATTGTTACAAAAGTTATTAAGGAAATATTTCTTCATACTTACTCCCCGTTTATGTACGCGAGGAAGATATTATATTTTTGCTTCCTGATAAAGATGATATTCTTCCAAATAAACATTCTCCCTCCCTATAAGCTACGTTCGCATTTTTTACCCTATTCCTATTATTCTTTTCCTTCTTGATGCTTAATCCGCTTTGTCTTTTTTATCATATGTGGCGCGGTTTAGTTTACACAACATTGGTGTACCTACGGTCTTCACTGTCCACTTCCTCTTCTCAACCAGAGGCTTACTATATTCCCACTTTCCTTACAAAAAAGTAACATTACGAATGATATTTACTCGTGGTTATGCCGTCGAAAATTATATTCAGGATCACTGACCGGGGATGTGGTAAGTTTGAGCTGTCCTACTAGTTATAAATATACGAATTAAATCATATAAGGGTAGCAGTTGTACGTAGGTTGTATAAATGACGTGGCAAAAGCAAAGATCATTCACGTGTTTAATGTTAACCTGGCATCAAATGTGCTTTGAGCTCTCCTCCAACGCCACAATTAACACCACCAAAACCGAGATGGGTGTAAAAGTTTATCCTTTCAGAGAGCATCAAAGCATGCTCACATTGTTCGCAAACTCATATTTGCGAGTAACCATCGCCTGTTTACACATCCGAAGCTTGAAACGAGCGCGGAACTCATCCGTGTTGGTTCCATTTGTTTAAATGGCAGCCATGAGTGGAAAGCATTGATATCTGTGCGCATGTAAACTTCTTGGGTTTGGAAAAGACTAAAACATAGTCGAGTTAAAGTCATGCTTTTATTAATATTTTTCTCCGAACTACTTTTCAGCTCAATATTTGCATACAAACGCATGCATAACAAATTCTGTCATTGTGCCAATGCTCGGTTATTTTTTGGTTAAATATATGCAGAATTTTTTCAACCTATGAAATTCAATGATAATTTCTTATCTACCTATGGCAGGGAGTACCGTATCCGGTTGTCAGCCCAGAAGGGGCGGGTTCGACCGCCACCTATATGGATTTTCCTCTATTTGCGCTGACTGAATTTGTCTTCCTCGTTATTTTTAACGTTAAAAATTCTTTGGAAAGGCAATAAGTTTTTTTGTGGATAAATTCTAAATAAATAAATGTATCCACTAATCTTAGAAGTTGATATTTTTTCCTTGTGACTTGCACACAGTTCTTAAATTTTCTTCTCCATCTCACAGCAAATACAAATAGATTCTTTACAGAGAAACTACTCTTTTTGAGCTGATCTCTCACATAGGTAGGTTTCTAAAATAATTTAAAGGTAAAACACTAACCCTTTATCCATATTTCAAGTTTTGCCTGTTTTCTAACTCATTTTCCTAAACCATATTTTTCAATTCACCCTCTCATGCATTTCACCCACTACTGGGACCCGTATATATTACCTGATATTTCGAATTCCCATCTACTGGCTGGAGCACATATAGTTTTAAAACGGTCTGCCAAGAAAAACATATCTACGAATCGCTACTGAATTCTTTTACATTGAATCAACTTGTCTCTTCGCCATCTAGGGGTGACAATATTCTTGAGTTGCTAGTAACGAATATTCCCGTAAAGGTCTTATCTATAGAGACTATAAAAGGAATTAGTGACCACAGGGCAGTAAATGCTAAATTTTTGCTTAATGGGGTCCAAAAAAAGAAGTCTTAAAGAAAAACTTATTTATTTGAAAAAGGGGACTTCAATGGTCTGCAGTGTGTGCTACAGAATCAATTTGCAAGATTGAAGAAAGAAAGTAATCACTGAAATACCACGGATACGTGGAATCACTTCCTTGTGATCTCCGGAGAGACCTCAGCAGTCAACAAGTTTGTTCCAAATTAACTTTTGAAAGATAACACGGAACCTATATGGTACAACACGGATGTTGGAAAGGTAATGCGGCGTCAAAGGCTATGCCACACCAAGATGAAAAATTTTAAGGATGAATTCTCTTGCGAAAAAAAGAATGAGGTCACTTATGATAACAGGATATACAAAGAATGAATTTCGGAAAGCTTTAAGTGAATCCAAAAGAAAAAGGTTTGCGGAAATTTTGAAAGAGAATCCAAAAGCATTTTGGTCATGGGACGTATTTCACGTCTGGGAAGTTCAGGTAAATAAGTCAGCTGTTAATTCACTCAAAAATGAATAAAGAAAAAGAGCAACAACAAGTTTGGAAAAGGCTAACTTATTAAATTCCTTCTTTCAAAGCATCTTCACCAATATTTCACCGAATACTTTCGAGAGCTTACTAAATCGTGCCAGTCAACGAAAGCCCAAAATTGAATACTCATGTAATGAGAATATGGCGGATGTGGCAACGATGAGTAGAAAAGAAGTCACACTTGCAATGATTAGCGTGACGCTCGCAAAATTTCAAGTTTACCAACTGTTCCCATCGTGGAGCGTAGAAATCCACGAATACTTTGTGGAATCGTAAAATAGGTGAAACCCGTTCTCTGGGGAGCCACAACCCGGAAGTCCCAGGGAAGCAGGGAAAGAGGCCGTTTAATGGTAGGTCCATCCACTTTGTTCCAACGTCTGAGGCACTTGAAAAGGATTTGGGACACGAAATTTGTGCTCCGTGGGAGAAGAAGGCGTAAATTTAAGGGACATTCAAGAGATTAATGATCTCTTGCAATAATATTTCTCCACACTTCTGAAAACGACGAGTTTAGAAGAGAATTAAATCCCGAGTTGAAGAATTTTGTCGTCGAGAAAAGGAAAATGAAGTTATCAGTGAAGGCAGAGACATTGGAAAAAGTTGTTCAAGAAATAATCCGTTTCAGGAGATCCATGAAAACCTAAATTAATAAGAGGTTCATGTAATTGATAATTTAAGTCTATAACCGTCACTTATATGTGGATGGACTAAAAAGTGGGCTTCAGAGAACGAGAAAATGTATGAGATTAAAATAATCGATAATATTTTAATCGTATTATCATTTTTTGTGAGTCTTATTGCTCATATTTGACTCAAAATATCTTCCAATTTGGTCTTTCCGATTGTAATAAATTCATAACCCTCCCACTTACCCTGAAAAACGTCCCGACGGCTTCCGATGCACGTTATGTTTTGTCGCCAGCGAAACAAAGTGACAGAAAGTGGAATTTATGTCCATTTCGTACAGTTTAACTTTCAAAAAGTTCGAATTCTTTTAAGTATTGCTTCCTGGTGTTATTTTCACCACTTACTCGAGGAAAAATGGATGCAACGGTTTTTTGGGATTCATCCTCTCTTCGTGCTCCTTTTTTGTCTCGCCTAATGTCATACCGATGTATAGCGTACAATCCCATAGTCAGCATAAAAATTGAATGATTTTTCTTTATATAATAAGTATTTAATTTAGTCTTGTATATAATCTTCGGTAGTTCTCAACCCTTTTTATCTAATTAAATTGTGACGCTCTCTATGCGTCAATGGCGGTTCTTGACGAACCAGGCAGTTTTCTCTGTATCCTGTGTAATTTCTGCATTAATCATCAGTAAAACGCCATTTTCAATAGAACCACAGTCACAATGAAAGATTGGATAATTGTTAACAAATGCAAACTCTGTTTCCTAGGAAGCAATGTTTAACCAAGAGCAATGAATCGACTAGGCTAGTTTAGCAGAACATATATGGTGACGTAACCAAAAGATCATTTTGTAAACTTGGTGTAAAATATTCCAATAAAAGTCACATATTGGGCCGAGATTGTTTGCATCCGTCCCAGAGGATAAAGAATGCAGGGAATGACCCTTCTATGATACCTTTCACGGGTACGATGGATACTGTTTTCGGAATGCCAGCCATTATCAGTATCAACAATGCCATGGTACGCAAAAATCCAGCGAAAAGATGCATCAATGAGTGCTTCCACATCGGACATGCTGCATCAGCATTAATGACTAGTTGTATCTTTGTTAATTATGGCGAAGTAATTCATATCATTAATGGGTCAAATAGTTGAAATTATATTTACTGCAGTTTATATGCTAATCGGTGTCAAGTAGAAACCCTTTCTCCTCCTATGATACAATAAATTAACAGTTAGATAAGGGGATAGCCACAATCTGTATTACTTATCATTTAAAAAATGCTTCCTTAGCGTCACCGCGGCGCGTCGTCATAATTTTTATGATGCCTTATCGCTTGTGGAGAAAATAGCATTTTTAACTGGTTGAATCTACCGTTGATCTCTCTAGCCCTTATTTTAAGACCTCTCATTAATGAGGTTAGAGATACTGTAGTAAAACACACCTAGTAATAATATTTAGCATAATTAGTGAAGTAAGAAGCTCTCGATACTTTCTAACATAATTTACCTTAGGATTAAATACATTGCACACTGAAAGTTCTGTTCTTAATTTTAACTGTTGTCCTGAAACAAGGTTATTAGGTTTCCATCTGTTATGCATTCGAAAAATTATCTTTGCATGGATTCTTTCTAGTCATTAAATTTTTCGTAGACATATGGTACAGTTTATTCTCGTCACTAATCTCTTTATTACTTAAACTAATTAGTTGTTCATCTGATACATGGTTTATATCAACACTCAATTCACTCTTATAAAATTCTTAGTACCATATAATATTTCTATTACATCTGTATAGTATTTTTGTGGAAAATGAATATTTCCTATATCTCTCTTGTGAAGATATTTCCTCTTCTCTCTCTCTTAGGAAGATTTCTTGAAATATACGAATGCTTCATTCACTCGAGTATACCGCCAACCTTTTTCAAAGACACCACGAGGAAATAAGAAATTTATTTCACATGATTTACTTCAATTATATCCGCGTAGATTTTAACTCTGTTCTTACCTACTGGTTTGGCCATTATATTACTGAATTTCGATATATCCTGAGTTACATATTATACGATATTATCCTATATTCTCTAGAATCTTTTCTATCCTCGTCTAAATGGATCTTAAGCATGCATGCCTGCCTGATGGATTGATCTAATGCGAGCCGTGTTCCAAGTCAGTAATTTCAGTTAGTAGTTTAATTTTTAGGTTCCTGGATAGCTGTGGGTGGTCACACCAAAATTTATGATACCTTCTAAAGGAGCAGACTACCTTAGTAAGGTGCGACTATTTTTATCTGCACATATAGTATTTCTTCCAAATTTGTGTTTATTTGGTTTTACAGCTTTAGATTCTTTCGATATTCCTATGGTTCGACATAAAATTCATATGGTGATAAGTTATTGATCATGTTCAGAAAGGAACAGGTATGTTGGATCAGTATTTTAGGGAAGACATTTCTGAAAATCTATTCAACAATGGCCCTTATTAAAGCTATCTGTGATAATTTTCCGTGCTCTCCATTTGAAGAATATATTGCTGCCACTTTCCCTTTTTATTCTCTAATATGTGATCACAGTGGTACAAGATTTTTATATAGATTTTTTATTGTGTATCTTTTGAATACACGCATATCTTTGCAAATAGCGTTTTTTGTGATAAACATTTCATAAGATTAGGTCATAAATCTTCTGAATATTTCTATCATCGTCTTTATAATTATTTTTAAAATGAGAGGGGAATTTTATTTGTCACCTAAATTTTGTTTAACTTCTCCGTTGTAACTTTTTAGGCTTACTGATACTTTGCTTTATTTTTATTGTGATATATCCTTAAATCAATTCACGTAAAATGTGAAGGAATAAATTTCAAGTGCCGTGGTTACTTTGGGTGCCATTGAAGTGAATTCTGGGGATTAATTACTTTTAAATATATTCTGTATCGCGTTAACTTATCTATTTTGAATATATGTACTCCACGATCTTAATTTTACCAATATTGCAAATTTCCACTAAATATCTGAAAAAATAGAATTTTTGTAGGCGACATCCTCAACTGTATTGACGCTTAGGATTTTTGGACATACTTTGTGTTCCAATATATAAGTAAGTACACCGTTCTTCAAGAAGACGATTTGACGAGTTGATTCAATGGTTGGCAATTTTTGAGTGGTTGATCGAAGAATTGGTAATAAACAAAGAATCGCGTCAGACGGATCTGTTTTTTCATCCACCTTTGTTATGCAGCAAGAATCCATATTAATTCATCGCAGATTGTCTGCAACTGTAATTAAACTTTTCTGATATTTCCGCCGTAGTGCTTACAAGTATTTCTAGCATTCAATGGGAATTATCACGTAGAATAAGCAAATGCTCATCATATTGGTGGATTTGGGAAATTTTTCGGTCAAACTTACAGTAAAAGCATCACTGGGTCTATTATTCAGAGGTCGTTGGTAGAGTTAGAGAAAAGTAATCTAAAGCAAGGTGAAAAAGACTATGGTAATTTATCTGGTTACCGCACTGTAGAATCAATAAGAACCGTGTGAGTAACACATGGATTTGTCTGTTAGGTTTAGCATCTATGCATAGAAAAAGATAGAAATGGATATTGCTGAGTGCATACAAAATTTGTTTATAAAGTATCGTGAATTTTGTTTTCCTGACGTGGCTGTGCGCCCCAGTGCACTCTCACTGTACAGGCTTGGTGGTGGGGAGTCTGAACTTCAACACGCGTCCAGCTCCAATCACCGGCGAACGTTCGTTCAGGCTAGATCGTGTTATTAATTGACCCCTGTCAAGTGGCTCGGTGCAAGTGCAAAATGCAGCAAACGATTGAACAGCGGTACGCCAGAGAACTTAGTATTGGACTAGGGAAATCAGAGACACAGAACAGAGAGACCTTGGTCATTATTCGCCAAGTGTTAAATGAAGAAAGCATGTCACCAACAGTTTTTAAGTGTCGCAGGCTCTTCAAAGATGATTGAGAGAGTGTGAAGGACGAGCCCTGCACGTGAAGGTAATCATCATCAAGAACAGACGACAGCTTGTAACGTGTGCGTGAAGTGCGGAATTCAGACCGTCGGTTGAGTCTGGACAAGATCGCAGATCGCATTGGCGTTTATAAGATGACAGTGCACACCATTATTACTGAAATTTTGGTAATGCGAAATATATACGCTAAACTCTTCTCGAAGGTCTTGAGCTTTTGAGGCTCCAAGGTAACCGACTGCCTGACGAAAAACGGTATCATGACGATTCCCCAACCCCCTCATAGTCCCGACTTAGCACCAGCAGCACCACCTATTACCTATTTCCAAAAGTGAATTAAAACCTCAAAGTACGCCACCATGGGATTCTAAGTGCCCTCCAAGAAGCTTGCAGGCGTACTCACAAGAACCTTCCGGAATCTGCCTGACAGAGAACCTTCGAGTCGTTAAAAAACCGATGACAAAAATTTGTCGACAATATCTGAAAAGAATCCATTTTTCCGAAACTTTTCCGCTTATCTTTTATACAAACCTGGAGAAGGCGAGGAAAAATTAAACCACAAAAAAAGACCAAACTAAGAAAATGACTGCGGCATATGGACTATTGGGGAAATAAAATATAATGTGCTAGAGGGGGAGAATAGGTTTTTTCTTCTGGAACCACCGTCACCATTGGTGGAAAAAGGAAGAAATTTATGGCTGACTACTACAGCACAAGGGGAAAACTTGCTAAAAGAAAAATCGACTCAACCACCTAACACAATCCCCAGGGTTTGAAAATATAGTATATCCTAATTCCGCGCATATGAATTCCACTTATCCTTCGATGGGTGATAAACTTGGACATATACAGAAGGAGAACTATATTGGAGTAATTTGAGATCGTTATTACCGGAGAATTATAATAGGAAATGGAGAGTCAGCATGGGGTGGTGGTTAACATACGATTCTGGGTTTGAATCCTGCAGGTGGTAGGATTTTTCAATGTTATCCTGACCCCTATTTCGTTTGGGTGCTATTGGACAGCTCATTCCCCGTCCACCGGACGGAACGCTTAATTGTGGACCCCTTAACGCCCTTCGTAGAGAGTAAGCTAATGCTGACGCCATGATTCTTTTCACTTTTATCCGATTCCCTAAACATCCTACCTCTAAAAAGTGCTCCACTTATCCCGGAATAGCGTAAATGACCTCGGCTATCGGTCAGCTACCCTAATAAACACCACTGCCAATGGTAATTGGACGGTACTGGAACTTAAGGACGGAGTTCTACAAAGACTGGTATCAGAAAATAATCTAATAAAAACTCTCAAAAGAAAAAGACATAACATAAACAGGCTTATTTCCACACCCAGCAGATTATTAAATATGTATTTTTGCAGTAAAATTAACCAATAGTCAAAATGAACCAATAGTCAAAATGAACCAATAGTTTTCAAATAAAGTCTCCAGGTGAGATATCCGATGCAAATTAAAGAATCTGTGAAAGAAAGAAATTCAGTAAGTTAGGAAGAGAAATCATTATGAGTAATTTAGCGGAAAGGAGCACAAAACCATTTCTAGAATTTTTGCTATTACTAAAGTGGAATAAACAGTATGAAACTTTATTCATTAAAGTCCAAACATATTTAATATCTACCTACCTACTAAAAATATCGTTTTATTAAACATGGTCAAAATTTCCCTTAGCTACATCCTACGTCAACGAGGCAAAATTTATAATTTTATGCAAAATATGATTGATATGTTTTCCCAAACAAAATCGATATAAATTAGGTATTCAACATGAATGAGGATACATGCATGCATGTAAGTGTTTAACGGTGTAACCGTATGCATGATAACTATTTTATGGAGCAAAAATGGTAAACTCTTGGTTGATTTCATGAAACTTAGAGCAAACAGCACTTCCCAAGTCTATTGTGAAATACTTTTCAAACTAGGACCTGCCATTCAAAAGCGGCGACTATTGAGGTCAGGAATTGTTCTCCTTCACAATAACGCACGTCCAGACAAAAAGGCCACAATCGAAACAAATTAAAAATTCGGATGGAAGACTCATGATCATTCAGCTTAGAGTCCTGATATCACGCCCAATGCATCCCAACTCTTTTTAAAGCTGAAGGCCTGCCATGTGTTGAAATGATTTAAAGAAGATAAAGAGTTGAGGACCTCAGTGTAAAATTGTCTGAAAGCACAGACGGCAGAATTTCATGACGATGGTTTGAAGAAGCTTGTTTCACGATGCAAAAAATGCTACAAAAGAATCTAGAAAAATAAATTTAATGTATATCAATGGAACAAATTCAAAGTGTAAAAATCATTCGCCTAGACCGAGATTGTTGCATTGAAATTTTTCCATTGTAATGCGCATTAAAGGAGGAAAGAAGTACACAGAAATGAAGAGGGACCTGATATTGATTAGTTTGCTTGGTGGGGAGTCACAAAATGTTTATTTCATAGTTGTGTCCATCAAAAAAATAACCTACCTTAACCGGTAGATTACCAAAATAAACCCTGTTATCTTGAACAGAAACGTGCCTTCGTTAACTGTTTGGCTAATTAATCGTCTCCAACAAATATACAGCCGTGCCATTAATTATAATAATAATTATTATTCATATATATGTTTCCTACTCTACATCAGGTCCCTCTTCATCTCTCTGTGCTTCCTTCCTCCCTTCATCCCGGAGTAGGTTGCTGGATTGTGTTTTGTTTGGAGTTACAAAATATTTATTTGATAGTTGTGTCCGTCCAAAAACCTACCTTAACCGGTAGATTACCTAATAATAATGCACATTAGCGAATGACTGTGTAAAAGTTACGTTCTTCCTATTTTCCAGTTTCTTTGAATTTTTCAGTGTATATTTTTTTGGAAAAAATATTACATTTTTCCTTTTTTTTCAGTTGTTATCACTGTCTTTCCAAACAACCGACCCTACTATTGAAATGAGGTTCTCTTATTATAATTGTTATTAGTAATGTACAAAAATGTATATACTTTTAGATTTCCTACCTTATTAAGTGAAATAGGGTATGTTTTCTGGGCTAATGTGAAAACATTTATGTTAAATACTTACGGCCGTTGTCTGAAGCTGAATACTTATACAATTTCAAAATGTAGACAAACTTTTTGTATTTTTCAATTTGGAAATTACGACTTAGTTTTCAAGAAATGAGATACGATCTATCTTTCCACTAAAATGTTATTCAGTACAATTAGTTTCGACGCATCGGCGTCATCGTTAGGTGCCCGAGGATGACGCCGACATTTTAAATTTCATTTTGGTGTTTTTTTACATTGGTGAAAATTGATTTCCACAAATTTAAGCCTGAAAACACCGAATATGCTCGTATAAATGCAATTTATTTTAGATTGGACACCGTATAGGCAACTTAATAGAAACGCATTTATTGTTTAAACATTGCATCTTTAGGTTCAACTTGTTACATTCGACTTCTTTATTATTCAGTTCCTATCATGACAAATGTTCTCGATGGTGAGTTTTCTCTTCGATTTATATCTCTCAAATTACGCAGAATAAATTATGTTAAATGTTTCACATGAAAATATAAATAATAAAAATTACTGAGTCAAACATTCCCTTCCTGGGATCGAATTAATTGTGAGAGAACCACATAGTTATTAAACTTATGTGATTAATTAATGTCAACTAATTAACATAATTTTATATTCATACTTTTCCATTTATCATTTAAAATATTTGCTGTAGTTATTGAGCTTTAAATGAGAAGGTTTGCTCTGCTAAAATTCTTGCTATGCTGCAAATACATTTGGACTCAAAATGCAATTGGAAAACGTTACAGAACTAGAGAGAGCATGCCATTGAGGTGCAGTGTCAGAAAAAAATAGTACCTAATTCTCGTAATATGTGATAGGAAAAGAAGGTGACAGAGCAAAGGAAGTGGGTACTTTTATTTTCGGTGAAATTAGGACCAGATTCAATCTGCCATTTCACAGGGACAGGACCGGAGGTAATTGGTAAAAGATGGTGCAGGAAAATGAGAGGAGAGGAAACGGATGCAAAGGGAGTAGGGGAGGAGTCCGCCGAAGTTGACAAAGCTATTTCGCACCGGAAATGGCTCCCCGCGTGACCCCGTCAGCCATCTTGATCTCGTTACCCGAGTATTGCCCGATTGACTGCCGGAGGCGGTGTTGGGTGTCTCCGGGGACAAATTGCGGATACCCCATCTCCCCGCCTCTCACTTCTCTCCCTTCCCCCCTTTTCTTCTTCAAAGCCCTTTGTGCCCTGCGAAATCGCAGGTACTTAAACCCCAACGGTCTCATTGCACCTTTGAGCTACATTATGAGTCACTGATTCGTCTTCCTTCCCGTTGAAGAGTGCTCCCAAGTTTCCTTCCCAAGGAACTCCTTAATCTCGAATCCCTCCTTCCTTCCTATCCGCTCAACTCTCTCCCCTCCCCCTTTCTCCCTCTCACTTAACGACTTTTCATCCTCCTCTCTCAACACACCAATCCCCCCTCTCATCCCTCTTTATACTCCTACCCTTCCCCTCCACATCTTAGTCGTCTCAGCTCCCTCTACTCGTCTTCCGCTCAGTTAAGGAAGACAGTAGTTGACGCACGTATCTCAGACCTTGTTACAGAAGACTGCTTCTAGCTCGCGGGCTTCATATCGAGCTATCGGAGTCTGCTGCGGTTAAACACACTTTTCTTCAGATGGCCCAGGGCTAGGAGTTACTCGTGGTTTAAGATTTCATTTGGGTCATAAAGACCAATGAGATGGGAGGGGCTAAGTTACTTATATATATATCATCGCATATCTTCTAATACATTCTTCCTTCAAATTTCTGAGCCTCTCGTAGATAGAGCGAGATTTCTAAGGATTTTATACGTACTTGAAACTTATTCGTTGAAAATTTTCAAGTCATATCAATTTTACTTTTAAATATTTAAATGTTTATGAACTGCTGCTACAATTGCTATTATTAATAGTCTCGGGCTATTAGAGTGTTCAACATCGCTCTTGCGCAAGGAGCCAAGTTACAGGTCTTTCGATTTTCCGACAATTGTAGGTTAGCGCCGGGATTACCTGCATTGATTCGATTTATTATCATGCCTCTTCCTTTTGTCCCCGGAATTCAAAACTTAATGAAAGTTAGATTGTAGAGCCAAAGAGTGTGTGGACGTCTTTGAAATTCTTTACCATCATCGAGGACAAACTGCTCCTAAAGACCCATTTACAGTTACAACACGAATTACGGAATTATCAAATGATATGCTTAAGATAGATAATGTTTAGCATATATGTGAATATATATATATATATATATATATATATTTAGTTAATATATATATATAATTTTAATAGTTAATATATATAGTTATATATATAATTAGTTAATTGTCTAGTAAGACAACGAAGTTAAATATGAACTACTCTTTTGCTCTTAGGTATATTTCAAATGTGCATCCAGAAACTTAAAATCACGGCTAAGAGGAAATGTAAACGAAATAGCATTATATATATATATATATATATATATATATATATATATATATATATATATATATATATATATATATATATATATATATATATAATATATATAAATCACGGCTAAGAGGAAATGTAAACGAAATAGCATTTTATATTTATATTATATATATATATATATATATATATATATATAATGCTATTTCGTTTACATTTCCTCTTAGCCGTGATTTTAAGTTTCTGGATGCACATTTGAAATATACCTAAGAGCAAAAGAGTAGTTCATATTTAACTTCGTTGTCTTACTGGACAATTAACTAATTAATGCTAGACAATTTAACTAATACTAAATTGTCTCTAAAATTGAAATAAAGTCAAGTAATTCATCTTGTCAGATAAGTCAATTTTTATTTATATAAGTACCATTCATGATTGAAACAACTTTTGTTTTGTAGCCCGATTTTAAAACGAATGACCGAAACCTAGACGAGAACTTACCTATCAACTTATTAAATATTGGTGCTTGGTTTTATAGAGATGGTGATTCGTGCACTTATTCTTAATTAGTATTATAAAATTAGCTTCAAATAAACAGTTTTCAAATTTTCAGTCCTAAAATGCGCAGAGGTGCAATATCATGGGATGAAATCCAATTAAGATGCTTGCCTAATTTCCATGCGAAGGAAAATTAAATCTACGCATATTCACCCTCAAGTTCTACCAATTCATTATCTTTGCGTGGGAATTCAGAAGACGAGAAGAAGAGGGAGGGACAGAGAGTGCCACAACAGCTTTAAGATGTTCTCATCCATTCGCCTCCTCTGGCTCGCAGTCGCTGGTCTAATTAACTTCATATCCATTTAGACCATTCCCACTTTGCTCCTGACAATTTATGAGTTCCATAGTCGTGTTGCACCAATCACCGGTTCCAGGAATTTTCCGAGCCCTAAAGCCTTCTCATGACATATATGGGTGGGGAGGGGGTAGAATGGAAAGAGTGAGTGGGTAGGGGTCATAGGTGCTCAACGCGCCACGCGTGTTCCCCTCCCCTAGGGCCCTCTTTCTCCTCCCCGTCGAAGGCCCACCTATCACCACCGCTAGTGGGAGGGGCACTTCCCAAACTCCATACGACATTAGCTGTCCATGTCCTTCTGCTCCTCCACCCTTCCCCGTTCCTCCATCTCTTCCACAAGGGATTCCATTTCACACTTCGTGAAATCCATGCCTTTTCAGCGTGAGCGCTGGCTGATTCACGACCGGGCCAAAACTCCCCTCAGCGTAGGAGGCGAGACATTTTGCGAGGGGCGTGCACATGGCAGTTTAAACCACTCCGAGAACAAGGCGGCTGATCAGATTTGATGAGGATATCACGGATTCATGGCCAGACGCCATGCTATTTTCATTAGGAGCGCAGAAAGGGGATGGTGGAAGCGAAGGGGTCTTGTGATTAATTAATCGGCAAGAGCCATTTCGGGTCCGCATTACCCCGCGCAAGAATAGTCTCGGACCTCATTTTCCGTGTCAAGGCAGTCGTATGGCCAAGGGTTAAGTGCAGAGGGTTGTCGCCTTCTTTCCAAGATCCGATTGATGCCTCAGTCGTTTTTTTAACAAATATTGGAAATCAGTACTCTTGGAAACGTCAAAGATTTTGCACATAAAATACGAGTAATTAGGTATATATGCTGTTCAATGAATACTAAGTTTTGCTTTCTCTCATAAAAATCTGATGAGTTTAAAAACTATGGGTGGTAACTAAAACCGCAGTCAACTCGAAGGTTGGTTTGATAGATAAGGGTCTAGTTCACCCAAGTACTAAGTTCAACGGCGTGTTAAATTCGCACATTAGGGTAAGAGAACCAGGTCCTTTCCCTATGCCACCTATGGTTTCCCGGATAGTTGAGAACCGAAAAGTACACTGCTTAGATGAAGCTGATGGCACCCAGAGGCGTTCCCAGAAATCAAACCTCGAATCTCAGTTCAGTAGTGTAACGCTCTAATCACTGAATGACCACGTCTTCTATGGACGATATATGAATTGAAATGAAGAAACCTATAAAATACAATTTCTATGCTCTAAAGGACCTTATCAATGAGATGCGTGTATGATTGAAAGAATGAATAAAAAATATTGATTATGCTATTATCTCCTATAGAAAATAATTTCCTCATGTGTACAGCGTATGCCGCTGCAAATTTCCTACGGTTACAGACACAGTGAAAATAGTACGAGTAAGGATATCAAGAAAGTAAAAAGGAAAACCATTTACGTTCTGCAGTGGAAGGGTTAAGAATGACCTTAGTATAAATTTTTTAATATTTTTTACATCCACGATCTTGTTTTCTCCACTATGAGGGAACATCAGACTCCTGGCAGTCACGTAGTGGTGGTTATGAAAGTAGAAACTATAAATAAATTTTTTAAATCGTAGTATATTTTTGTTCTCTTTTATTGAAAATTCACACTAAATAACTATTAACACAGTTTAGCATGAATGTATTTTTTCAAAATATCATATCCTTATTCTGGCTTAGAATTTTATCCGAACTTCTGATAATTCTTTGTTTTTGCTCCCTCGAAAGTGTTATATTCTATAAGTTCACTCCATCCTTCATTCTATTCTTTTTCTGATAATAAGCTGCACTTCATAAGCAGTAAATTACTATCTGAATGTGCATCTAACTTCGATATAAAGCCCCTATCTATTATTGTTTTCAACCTACATAATCTACTCATTCTCACGTGGTTTCCCACGTGTGATAAGGCCTTTCACGAGGTGATATTTATTATCAAACCCATAATAGAGCAATGATGCAATTTTATAATCAGATTTTCATTCATTTATGCCAAAAGATAATCTAAAAGTTTACTCTCGGCTCCCGTTCACCCACCGCACTGCATTCCAAACTCCATCAATATCAGGTGTCCCCGGCAGATTTCCAAGAATATAGTATTTCTAATTATTTCCCCGAGGATGAGAACTCCCAGGAATTCTCTCAATGATTTCATTTAGTTTATCGTAATCAAATGACTGAACTTACTTAAAGCTGCTTTTGCCAGTACAAATATTGCTTTACCTTACCCCTCGTTCTCTATTCATTTACCTTTCTCCCTTATGTTAGATTTAATATCAGGGAAACCCCACGCTCACCCTTTTCTTTTCAGCTATAAGGTACTCTGAAATCATATTATCCGTATTCCCCATGATCTTCCCGTTTCACTTCACATGTCTAAGCCATTATCATTGACTAAAGTAGGAAAATTTTGGAATTTATCGTATAGAACTATTTCTCATTTGAAGGGCTAACATATATTATCCCCTTTTCACCGTGATGTCCGGAGAATAAATGAAATAGAAACAATAACAAAATAATGAGAGAAAAATAACTACAGAGTATTGTCTTTACAGCGTAGCGAGACTTATTATCCACTCTGGTGGCGTCATCGTTGCCTGTTTATGCTTACCGCTCTGGCTTACGGACGAGCTGCGAAAGTACTGTTGGAATGTGGGAAATTAAGATTAAAAATATGTACTGGAATAGAGCATAGTACGACGTTTAAACACTTAAGAAAAATTATCACCGTGATAAGAATAAAATTTTAGTTAAAGATGACCATGGAAGAAATAATGAAGAGAGAGGTGTAGTGGCAAAGGAAAATAATACATGCCCTTGTATAGGTGCGACAAGTAATCGCAGTATCGTCTTACTTGCCACAGATCTTTCGGAGATATCCGTGATGGGTGCTTTCATTCCTTTGCACTCTTAAGAAACGGATCATTCCTAAACTGTGGACATCACATGTGCCCACGATGTTATGAAATATCCATCGTCTACGAGAAATGACAATGCACGGTCAGGGGAAGCAAAAACAATGTATCGTTCCATAAATTTCAATTGACTTGAATCGCATAGCGTTATATTAATAGTTTTCTAAATAGACCGGTAAAAAACAGGTGCTTGTAAAATACTCGTCATGCATATATTTTGCGGATCATTGTAAGGTTTCAATAAAAATTATGACCCTTAAATGTTGTAATTAAAACTTTATGAAATTATTAATCGATTAATGTAATAATTAATTTTACCTTCTAATAATCGAATAAAAATATTTTCAGCATAGCTATTTTAGGGGAGGACACGCTTGCTGGGATACACAGAGTTATACCGCGAACAATTTTGGGCATGGAAACGATAATTCTCCTGCCCTAAATATAATTTCTCGGAATTTCCAACATTTTCTAAAGTAAATACTTTTGTTGTATATCCCATCCCTAATAAAAATCCAACATATCCAGTAAAATGTGTTTTGACTGGATTAGTTAACAGTATCCGCATTGTGCGTTCCAGGTTGACTCTTCGTTTTCGAAAACATCTGTGCATTCGAAACATCTGAGGAAAATAAAAGTAAAAAATGGAGGTGTGACGAGAGGAGTATCAGAATATGGAAACAGAATGGCTGAATATTTGACGAAATAATGAACTAATTCTATGTAAGGGGAAACGCAAGTTAAAATGTAGTTTTTCATCTAACTATTGCCCGAATAAAAAAGTATGAAATGTGAGCACGGCATACCAAACCAAAATATTTTTTTAAATAATTAAATTATACATAAATATAATGAAAATATGTTAGTTAGGCAAATACTAGTTAATAAGGAAATTACCATCTCAGCGCAACCACACGCTCTCCGTAAGACCTGCGCCATTGTCAACTTGGGGGAGTGGTGTACATGCTAAATGTGAAACGGGTATCAGAACCTCGGTCAAAAAACCATGGAAACTAGGGGATAGGCTGGAAATCTATGCGTCGCTAAAGATACAATTTAACTACAATAATAGACTGCTTATTCGGAACTTGAACATATCTCGCGAATGAAGGGTGGAAATGGGTAGTTCTAGAAAGATGAGGAAGGAAGTGATGCCCATTTCATATCAAGAAACTGTTTCCTAAAATACGAGTAATTAATCTCGTATATATACAGAGAAGACGAAAAGGAAGGTATATAGAAAGGGTTGAAGGATGGAGTGAAGATAGGCAAGAAATTCTTCAAACCAAATTTGCGAATAAAGGAGATCATTTCAGAAGGGGTCACTGTTTTCTCCAGTACAGCTCTGGATATCGTCATAACTTCAACCCCTTCAAATCTTTTATTCTTGTTACTAATGGGGTGAAAGATGAGTAAAAATATAAGAAATTGTAGTAGGTGTGGAGATTTCTCGCAATATTTAATTTATGCAAGAAACAATCCAAGAGAAAAAAAGATCATTTGTAGCTAGAAGCTTTTTCAAGTTAGTATCTCCCGTATTTTTGACGTATTAAAAACCATCAAAGTTGTGTCAACAAATTACTTAACACATGTTTAAACAACTGTTTTTTTCCGTATTTTTTCAACGTAAGTCATTATGCGCTCGTCCAGTACCAATTTTCTGATTGCATAAACATTTATTAAGCATTTTCATTGGAAATCAGAAAGTGTGCCATTCTTCAGATATTGTATTTCTTAATTTCAATTTTTTGTTGAAACATATTTTTTCATTCTTCATCAATTGTATATTATATTTAGTTTAACTAATATCATTAACTATATGAGGCAAAAATAATACACCGACTATTTAATTTATTAAATGATCCCAAAAATATAATAATTCCGATTACTATCAAAACGAGTCGTAAATAAAATGTTATGGTCCTTCAGATTATATTCACGATGTTCATGTTCACAAGTAAAATTTACACTATAAGCATTAATGTATAGAGTTCCCGCAAAACGTACCACTGTGCGTAATTCATCTGGATCATACAAAAAGGGAGTTTCAGAAATGCTAATTATCAACGTCTACGTATCAAACTCAGATTATTAACTTTTACCTTACTCAAAAAAATTCTCTATGCGTAGAATACCCTTTTTTGTCAAATTTGAAAAGTAAAACAGTAAAAATAGCAATTGTATTTTAAAAGATAATTATTCGCAGGAAACATTATGCTATTTCCACTGGAAAAAATATATTCGTGTAATAAACGAAGAAAAAGAGACTTTTTGAGCTAAAATATGCTTCACAATTCTCTTACCGGTCAGTCATATGCTCACCCCGACCGTCAATTTTAACTCGCCTCAAAAATTCAAACTGACTCAGAATCACGCCTAGGTATTTTTTTGTGAAACTCTGAATAGTAAGATGAATAAAACCGTTTTCGAATAAAATGGCTAATGTGTACGTCTTATATAATATTAATGTGACATTGCATGTGAGCTTCGTCAAATACATGTAACTGCATGGAGGTTAATTTTCCTAAGAAACTCCCAACAAGTAAATTAATATGAAAATATTATTCTTTTTTCTTTTTTGAGGTGTGGGTAATCTTATAATTTTGAAGATGTTTTTGAATTGAAATGAATTTATAATTGTCAGATGCTACACTGGTATCACTAACCCTCCAAATCGCAAAATATCAAACAGTATTTTCTTCGTAAAACTCATTATTTTTTCTAAGTGCATCAAATTTAATAAAAAAAAGAAAGAGAAATAAGTTTTATTTTAGTTGCAGGATCCTAGTATTCCTAAATTAGGTGAATATGTTGTCCTTGCTTGAGCTGATTCATGATCGTCGTGTCCATTGACGGTATATTGGCATGGAAATAGCAATGGTGTCTGTTTGACGGGTTACGAAAATTTGCTGTAGCGCTTTTTGCTGCCATAGAGCAGTGAAGGATAGAGAAGGGTGGGTGCAGCGGCGAGAGAGAACGAGGAGAAGCTCGAGGAAGGAATACGAAAATCGGATGCCAGAATGGCAATTTGATGGATGAGGGGGTCCCTATGGTGGTGAGGGCCTCCTCGTCGATCCATCTCGGCAAGCATGCGAGGAGAAGCAGAGGCGAGGAAAGGTCCAACGGGAGGGGGTGGTGGGGGGCGAGGGGAGGGTGCGGTAAATCCGGCTGGAGACTGGAACTCCTTACCACCCTCGTCACACCTGCAAAAAATTGCCACTCCCACCAAAGTGGCAGAAGGTGAGGAGGGTAAGAGGTAAGGAAATATGGTTCCCGTTTTCGCCACCTCATCCCGGTCACTCAGGTGTTCATAATGGCTAAAATATATTTTCCGAATAAGGCCAACTACTGTGCGAGCCCCTCATATCGTTCCCACGCTAATTACCTTTCGAAAAACATTATCTATCTTTTGTAATGCAAACAATGCACTTCATTTTACATAGGCGAACGCATTATTCCAGTATACATTCGAATGAACAATCGTCGCTACTCCTGTAACTCTTTCTCCCTCTCTTTCCTTCCTACCCCTTCACATGCAAATTCCCACAACCTTTCTTTCAACCAGTGTTTCTCTCTAACCATCCTAGAATCCCTACCCGATTCAGCCACCGATATACCTGTAGAGGGGGGAACTCGCGAATCGCATGTGTACTAGTTTTCCGATCTTTTAAAATTCCCACCCTTAAACTCAAACAATCACATCTATATATATATATATATATATATATATATATATATATATATATATATATAATCGTATTTCAGGACAAATCTACCTTCTGATTTTTGTAATTTTTTTCCGTTCCTATGAAAGCATTCTCGTAATATATAATGACTAAACAGAAGTGATCCCCTCACACCTGCTTCGGCTTATTCTCTGCGTTGCCATACCGTTCCAAACCTCAATAATCGCAAAATGCCGGTAACCCCTGGAGGTTAAACATTTTTTGCTCGTTGATATTAACTCGAATAACATTTTTCCAAAAAAATAAAAGTATTTTTTTGTTCGTTCAATATAATTGTAACGAAGAAGTGTATGCGGCTCGGAGTAATGAAAAATTCTGCCCAAACTCTCTATGTATCTACAGAAAATAAATCCCATAGAGGAAGGTTGTACCGCACGGGAAGTAATTTCCTGCCCCTCTCTAATTAAGAACAGAAAATAATTCCTCACAGTGATAGCCAAATGAAAGTTACCGTGGAAATTAGCATTTTTTGAGACTCGTGAACATCCACTTCGAAGTCACTTAATTTTGTTTCAGGTTTGTACTCCTTAGCTTCTTCAAACCTAAAATGGGGAATGCGATCGATGGGAAATTCATACGGATTTCTTCATGCCAACACGTGCGCGTCATAACTTGTCGTTCCGTCATTATATTTTCTCCTCTCTGGTCTCAAGAGTCACGTATCCTTTGCTTTTGATCAGTATAGCACCAAATATTGAGGCGAAAAGTCTTCTTGTTTGAGGTTTAACATTCCAAGATGACTTTCAAATCCTCTCTATCCATCTCTCCGAGTTTCTTCTCAATTATTAACGTACGCACATGCGCTAAAACATGAATATCGTTCAGTCATTGTTCACTAGGACCTTTCTTCCATACATAGACGCTCTTTTTTCATCTTCCTCCAGTTCTCTCCCTCTCTCCTCATCGTTGATAGCGTTTCACATCTTTGAAGTAACCTACCTCCTCATTCTCCACCCTCTCACAGTATCTTCCACTCTCCTCCCACGCAGCTTACATGCTAGTTCCACCGCTAAATCCCTACGGTGCGCTTTCCTCAATCCGCCAAGTGTCTATCAGAATCGCTGACGGTATCTAAGGAGAACCTCGGTGGCCAAAGGAAAATGGATGCGTGGAGGAAGTGTAGGGTCGAAGAAGGGAGATGTGGACACAAAGATTTTGGCTTCGGCGCGCCCATGAGGGAATGGAAATACACGTGATGAAGACAGCAGATTGCTGAATTGCCGAGTTAAGGTTATGAACGTAACTTATGTTCACGATAACAAGAATGAGAGGAAAACACTATTGAAAAGGAGACGAGTAGCTTTCATTGACTCAAATTATTTCATCCCAGAACGTAATGTGATCTACAAATTAGGGTTAACGTTAATTCAACGCTTTAGAGGTATTGAAAATCATAAATTACATTTGATTATTTAAAAAATATAAACTATAGAGCATTCATCAAGGTTACAATCTAAATGGGGATCTTTCCAAATCGCGTCGCAAATATTAGATGTATCACTGTGCTAGAAGATGAAGCTTTTCAGTAGTGCACATTGTTTGGAAGGCCTAGTGAGGAAGGGACTTTCTTTTCCGCTGTTTTTTGGATTTTTATCAGTTATTTGGAGTGCATGAACAGGGAAAGAGAAACAAACATAATAGAAAAAAATCATTTGAAACTCTTTCGAATTATGTTCATTCTAATTTAAATTGAAATTCTCACTTAACTTTGTTTGAGGTTGTTTAAGTTTGAGTCACTTTTCGGGACAAAAAAAAATAAAAAATCCCTCTCCCCCATATTTCGCCTATTTCATGCAACCTTTTTTTCATATATACTCATATATTTCTGATGACACTAATATTTCAAATATTAAGATAATTTTCTAACTTTTGTTTATCATTACAGTAATAATCTCCCTCATTTATGTGTTTCGTTATTCAAAACTCCACAATATGAAAAAATCTGCCGAGTACAATTCTGTTATTCTGTATTACCGAATCAACCCAACCGTATTAGTTCATGACTCACTTGTTCCTCACGAAATCTCTCCTATTTTACCTGTTACACTCTCAAGTATACCCATGCCCACAGCAATGACGAGCTGTTGATATTTATGACACATTAATTGACATTTATCCTTGCTTACCTAAGCATAGCTTTTATTTCGGCAGATTGAATTTTAACTTTTTACCCGAGTATGCCTTTCGGTTGGCGGTGTTGTATAGCACTCATCGGGAATTATGGGGTATCATGATTAAAAAGTAATGCTAGTCTTACTGCTTCTATGGAATTTTACAGCATATGCTAAAGTAAATGGCACATATTGGTTCTTAGATCAATTAATCATATTAAAAGTTACGATAGCATCCATTGTTTGTTTATTTAAGATTTCAATTGCGGATGGAGGAGGAGCTTGAACTTGTTCGTTATTGTCGTTATTTTAAGATAATTCCTTCCTTTCTCTTTCACCCGCACACTGACTGTTCTCTTTCTTCTTTCTCGATGCCCAACCGCCCCTCTTCAATTCTCCAGTCCTCTCCCCCTTTCGACTATAATCTGAATTCCCATTTGTTGAATCCCGCGAGATGTTACCCAACTCCTAGGTCGAAATTTGTGAGGCAAACCGGATGGATGCATCACAATGAAGATTGAAAATAAAATCTTAAATCAGTGTCTGTAGTCTCTTTTGGTAATAGTGAATACTTTTCTTTTAATGCGATAAGAGCAAGGATTAAGGATTTGAACCAAAATTTTTCTCCAAATTATGGTATCACATGGTTCAGGTAAATTTTACGGTTGACGTCAGTTGATAAAAAGCAAAATAATCCTTAGAAATTATGCGCAATTAGTAAGGCACGTGTAGTTACAATTTCTGTGAATGAGGTGGAGAAAAAAAAATGAATGAAAAAATACTTTTCGAGTTTTTAAACTTGCTCCCGTAGAGTAAAAGATATGGTCCTTCCCGGAAGAGTAAATACCCTCACTGCGCCCTTTCATGGATAAGTGTGAATATGTTTGTGCATTATAAGTCACTGAGCCCTGGCAGCTCGGATTTACCCTTCTTGCTGCCATTTTCCAGGGTTTCGTCGTCTTCATGATAAAATAAAGAAAGGTGAAATGCTAAAAGCACGGCCGTGCCTTGGGACCTTCAGGCTTCCATCCATTTTGCTTCGTCTTCCCCGATATCCTTGCTGTGGAAATACTTCTCCTACTTACTGTTTAAATTTTCTTTCCAGTAATGCGAATATTTAGGCGTATGCATGTAGTATGATGTATGCACGCACACACCCACATACACACAAATGCCCTTTTTCTAGATTAAAAAATGCACGTAATAAAAAATCGGTTTGTTTGAGCGCACGTATGCTCCCGCTGAATCCTTTTCCACGACTTGGAATTCCGGTTTTTATTTCCATTGCTACCGTCCCCTTTTCTTATCCCAGCGGAATCCTGCAGTAGCGTTTTCCACGTTCCCTCCAGACATCTGCTTCTCCCCACCAAGCCTCCGCTGGCTCCACCATCTTTCCTTCCCACAAAACACATCCCCCTTCCTCAGCGCTCCTTTCCAATCTTATATATGTATTTCTCCCCCTACAACCCCCGGCTCCCACTTTCTTTCCCCACTCTCTTTCTCCCTCGTTGCCTCGCTCTTTCCACGATCCCATTCAAGTGATTGTTTCTTTGTTTCCATCCGGAGTTGGGGAGACAAAAATCTTTTCTTCTGCTTTCTTCTCACTCAACCCCTCCCCATACGCCTGCGTTGTGAAAATTCCGTCTTACCCTTACACCGAATTCGAGTGTCTGACTCTGTCAGGCCATGGAACTTGTTTTCTGATTCCTTCCGCATAATGTTTTTTTAGAAATTCTCCTCACAAAATGAACTACAATTTCTTGTGAGACTTCTACTCGTAATTAAACCCCAACATTAACTCTTGTATTAAGTAATCTCATTTATACATAATTTTCATTATTCTATATTTATTAAACTTAAATCTGGCTGGCTTTTTCTTAGGGTGCATCATCTATAAATTTATGATGTATTTTGTGAGTGTATCACGCTTAGGAGTATATTTTGCTTTAGAAATTAATTTTTAATACACGGAGCTAAAGATTGATACACTACATTACATTTATCAATATGATTCATTATCACAGTTCTATATATATTGTAAATTTAATTAGCAATTGTATTCGGTGTTAGTACTTAAATGTCTATTTACATTTCCGTCGATGAATATGTATTCGTAATTGCATTTGCCATTTTTTTAATAAATGGACTGAAGATCATCAACTTTTTCTTTTACATTTAATGGCATGTCGGTTGAGTGTGTTCAATTTCCTTCATATTCCCAATGAATAATACGGGAATGAATGATACGGGAATAATGCGTTATGCATTATTCCCGTAATTATCAACTGAAATTAGAGGTATTACATTACTGAATTTTTCCGGTAAATTTATTCAGAATGCACTGCATGTTTCTCGTTGTTATATATTTGTAGATCCGTTGAAAATGTTTACAAATTCTATGAACATATAAGCTCAAGGAGTACGTATACGAGTATAGACTGAGTGTAAAGAAGAGAAAACTTAACCATTTGATTTTATTTTTAGTAATACTCTTCTGAAATAGTACAACTATTGTATGTTTATGGAGAAACTTATGTGTATGGTGACATATAGCCTACTTATAAGGGATTTTAGGACTTTCGGGCCTGTATTTGGAATGCTTTATATTATAAGTACCTAGATCTCGTTGGTCAGAGGATATAATTTTGAATAAAAAATTGAATTTTGATCACTCTATGCATTACACTGTACACCGGTGCCATAAGAGCATTGAATATGGAAAAATGGCAACTGAACAAGAAAAAATACTAATGGGAAATCATAAAAACTTGAATTTCAGCGCTTGGCAAAAGATATTGTGAAGCCTCGCAGAGCCGTTCCTTTTCGCACAAAAATCCTTATCCGATGTTATGTGCCCCTAAATTGGCCACAATCTGTTTTCATCCTGTGAAGTTCCGCTAATGTGCCTTTGAGAAATTATTTATGAAGGTACAGCCCTACCCAAGACGAATGTTTGGTGTAGCGCAAAGCAGTTTGATTGTTTCATCAGTGCCTTCATTCCCATCGCTCGAGCATCGAATAGACAGTGACAAAGAAACTGACTCTCTCTGCAGTTATCGTGGGTTTTTGCTTCGCCTTCCCCGATATCCTTGCTGTGAAAATACTTCTACTACTTACTGTTTACATTTTCTTTCCAGTAATGCAAATATTTAGGTGTATGCATGTAGTATGATGCATGCAGTTAAAAGTCCACGCCATGTACAGGTATTTGTATCGTAAACGTAGAAAGTTCAAAGGGATTGAGTTGCATTGGTAGAGGGTAAAAGAATTCTCGGCAAAAGCACGTTCTCACTTCTGAGTAGGATCCTAGAACTTAGCGTCATTGTTTGATCTTCATAGTTAAAAAAAATATATTTTTTGCTCGTCTTAAACAATTCAACGCATGGTTACCTATTTCCCTTCTTTCATCTTGGAGCCTAAGGCATTCCATCGATACCAGTCACAGATGAATTTCTCGTATCTTATTTTTTTTAAATTATAATATTACAAACATTAATATTGCAACATTACTGTACAATCTGTTTTTTGACGTCCTGTGTGGCGACACGATACCCTGCTTAACAATTCAAGAGAATACAATATTGCCTATATGCCGCCAAACTTGGAAACGCTTTCATGAAGACTTCGTCAAAAGAATACGGTAATATTTAATTTTTTGAAGACAGTTTAGTGAAAAATTTGCTGGGAGTAGAGTCTAAGTAAAATTTACATCGATTTTTATACGACGTTAAGTACTAATAAACTCCTCAGTGTTACACCCAATAATTTTGTGAGAAATCATTAGTAGTTACAATCAGTACGGTGGAAGGAGCTTCCAAAATAAAGTTTTTTCGTTACTCCGAAGTGTAACCTGATCCTGATACTTCAATCTGCCTAGAAGGAATGAAAAATAAGTATTTCCTAGAGTTTTAAGTTATTTTTGTAAAGTTGTAGATTTGACTGGGTTCATCCTTTGCCTTTCCATACAGCCTTCTGGAAGATTAATTCATCAAATAAAGGAGTTTGAGCCTTAGGTAAGGTCAACTTAATAGTCTATAGGTACTAGTTTGCGCCTAGCTGATATTATTTGCAAATATGTGTACTTAAACTTTTCATAAATTAAATCGTGAATATGAAACGTTTACACGGATTGTAAGCTTTAACACTTTGAACCAAAAATAAAATTAATATAATTTTAGAAGCTAACAAAGGCAATAAAAATTGTACAATTCGTAGACGTTAGCTGACAGCAGAGTATTTTGCTTGCAGCAATAGATGTAACTGCATTCATTATTATCGTCATAATTTCATTAGTTGTTTTAATGTATAACCCTTTTAACTACATTTCGTTTTTTTATTGATATGATGTATTGATCTCCCCATAAATGTGATTGTCTTCACTCTCTACTGAGAATAACAGACAGGATTCTTATTTATATGGAAATTGAATTCTCCTTCAATCAGAATTTGAGGCAGTATATCTGAGGTGGCATCAGTACATACATTTTCATGATAATGCCTTCCTTCAACGTAATGCCACAACATACCTAATAGAATTTAATATATCGCCATCGGTAGATGCTTTTCACGTTTAATTCGCCAAATGGTTGGATGAGGGAAACATTTTTGGATTGGCGTCTGCTCTTTCCCGTTTTTATTCGTGCAATCTTTAGATCCATAATATGGCTAGCGTTTTGTCACCCAGCTGTTTATTTTGGTTAATCACCCATTGGTTTTTCATCGACTTCATTTCCTCCTTTTGGTGCTTTCGAAAAATCGTTCATCTTGCAAAATTAGCAGGACGGAGGACTGATGGCATTCCGTCGAAGTAATTTCCTGATGGAGATTCCCCAACCTTCCGCTCATCACTCCCTCTGTTCTTCCAAATTCATGTCCTCCCTCAGCACTTCATAATCATTTACCTCTCTTTTTATTTCTCACCTTCCTTCCCATACTCATTTCTTTCTTGTCTGCCATTCACTCTTTTCCAAAACTATTTTCTAAATCAGTCCTAGTATGCCTTTAGTATTCGGTCAAATGAATTTGCCGGTTCACTGATTATTTTCAAAACACTCAGACAGATGTAGAAAGTTTGGGCTTCCTCTAGTACACTGGAGAGACACAAAAGTACACATAAAAGTGCGGCCTGGTACCCACTCTTTGAACTGCAGACGTTATATTGCCTTATTGCTCTCAGTAGTGGCAAGTTTGAACGATAAATAAATTCTTTTATTATAACATACTTTTTACTCAAACTTACTTATAATTAATATCAAGGCAAATTGGGGACTGTGATTATGTGACTGATCAAGTAAAGATTCTAGCATTACTTTGCTTTCTTAATCATATAGTCGGTAACAGACACAAGAGAAGAATCACTGCACTACTCCACGCTCGTTATAAATAAATCGAGATTTTATTATCATCCATAAATTCACTGTGGCGAACAAGGTAATCCGACGGACCGTGTACCCTCCGGTTGGTCCAGGTGCAGTCTATAGTGCGGCGAATGCCTAATTAACCTAAATGACCTATAACCAAAATATTATATCCTTGTGCTAGTGGTAGCTTGATCATTTGAGCTAAAGAGGTCATAAACGCTTTGCAGTAGAAACGATTACCTGTCACTCCACACAAAGTAAAATCTGTTTCTATTGTTGTTATGGTTTAATATAGCAATGTAATTAACAACAAACTAACATAGAACAAATAAGCATGGATTCAATGTTAAACTTGCAAAAAATATATGTCAGTCGTACGAGCGAAAAATTGCTTATTTTGTAAATGTAGTATTATATAGAATTCTTTTTCAGTTGATTTACCTTTTTTTATTAGGAAATCTACCGGTTAAGGTAGGTTTTTGGGTGGACACAACTTACAATAAACATTTTGTAACTCCAAACAAAACCCAATCCAGCAACCTAATCTACATCAGGTCCCTCTTCATCTCTGTGTATTTCTTTCCTCCCTTCATCCCGGCCAACATCCCTATCCTGTTCCTGCCCTTTCCTCGCTTGCCCAACATTCTCCCCTCTATTACCTTCTTCAACATTCCACTACCGCTCAATACGCCTTTCATCCATTTTTCCTGCCTCCATAGGATTTCTCTCAACAAACCCCTCTCCTCACCCACCATCTCCAGTACTTCCTCATTTGTTTTCCTTTCGGTCCATTTCACCTTCTCCATTCTTCTCCACACCCACATTTCAAAAGCCTCCAATCTACGTCTATCCTCTTGCTTCATTGACCACGTTTCCGCGCCGTCCATAGCTACGCTCCATGTCAGAGTTTTTACGAGTCTTGTCTTAACATCTCTACTCAACTTCCCCGTCATCAACTCCCTCCTCCTTGAAGAAAGCCTCCTTGCCTAGCGCAATTCTTCTCCTTACGTCCCTACCACTTTGACCGTATTGGTCCAAAACACTTCCGAGATACCACAGACTCACCTTCTGCTACGTTCCAGTGACCACCTACGTTCTCCGAAATCTCGGAGTAACCCACGGAAGTGGGAAATTAATTTCGTCTACCAATGGCCATTCTATGTATATCGATTCACTTCTCTATTTGCACAATTTTTCTACATTGAATTCTTCATCAACATTCCATTTCATCCCTTTCTCCCACCTTCTTTGTCCATTTCACAGTGAGCATTTGCTTCAATATCGTCTGTGTCTTTTCCACCATGTTCTCTGCTTTGAATGCTGTGTCCTCAACACATATATCTCTCCCTCACTTTTTTTTTTCGTACATGTTTCTTTCTCGCTCCACCCTCACTCCTCTCTGCTCCTCCCACCTTCGCCATTATTCCCCCTTCCCTTCCTTGGCCTCTTCCCACTCTTGACCGACTTCTGCGACGGTGCGTGTCGCGGAGCAGATCGAATTTCTCACCTCGCTACACAGACTGGGTTTCACTTGATAATGCGCCCGTGATTTTCCGGCAGAAGCAAGTAGCGTCTAAGGCGTATGTTGACCGAGTTTATGACGTCCTCTTCTCCTGCGAATACCTTACGCAGTGGGATTGGGCCATTGCGATCAGTACAAGCAGTTTGGTGTGGAGTACTCTTGCTCCTATTTAATGAGTTGATCGTAGATTATTGCATTTTCGTTTTATCAACGTAAATGGATACGCTTGTCCCTTTTCCGGCGTTAAGAATTGCACTTTTTAAATTTTATTGTGCGTAATATTTAGCCCTGGCATTTGTTCTATGAATTTTTCAATTAAATAGTACTTTGCTAAGATATCCTCTCACTCAAAATACTCGGAGATATGAAGTATCATCTTTTCATAACTACTTGTTGATGTGTATGAGCAAAAAAACTGAACCACTTCATCACAGAAAACGCGGATTGTATCTTCCTATTAAACGTATATGCAGCATATTTTCAATGTTTGATTTTTCAAATTATCCCCGAGAAAACAACTCAATATTTTCATATTTTATTCTAAATGTATTCCGTTGAAGTGATACTAAAAAATAAACCGCAATTTCATATGATATATCATAATTACTTCTGAAAACGTCTAGGTTTCATGAAAGCAGTGCGCAAATGTAGGATGACTCGAAAAGTTCTCTTGGTGATTAGTAATGCAAATTTGGAATGCCTTTTTGATAGATGAGAAAGTATTTGTGTTGTCAATAATCATTCTGGTTATTAAACATTCCATACGGAATGCGTAACCAAGTATGCACTGGAAGAAATTGAACTCTCGTGATAGAAATTTTCTATTAACCAAAAGATTTTTCTGTTTAACATAAATATTTCCTGAATGTTGATTGCTTTGCTTCAATTATATTTTAACGTTAGAATGAGTATTTTTATTCAAATCCTCTTATTCTGCAATATCATGAATAGAATAAATTATTAAATGTACTATATGTCAGCTATTATTTTCATCCAGAAAAAGAGGAAACGAAATTCGTTCTTTTAAATCGATTTCAGTACCTGAGAACATTATATGCTTACATGAGGCACTCTTTCGATTATTAACTTATGTATAATAAGAAAATATACTTGTTATTAATATCCATCCGCAGTTATTCTTTGCGGTTGAGGAATATTAAAAGAGAACGATTACGGAATAGCTAGGTACTAAAAAGAAATATTGAAGAATGAAGCCAGTGAACGCCCTAATGACCTTTTACTGCTAGACCCGGAATCGTTTAAAAATCTCCTCTCTGTTTCTTAAGTTAAAAGGGTTAATCAAAGGGGAAATAAGCTAAAAAATAAAAAGCTAGATAGTGAATTTCTCAACTGAGAAAGGATTTAATACTCCTCAATATCTTTGGAGCTGACATTGCGAACACTTGGCAGGAAAACGAAAATAATTAGACATAAAACATTCGTACGGACATTAAAAAGATTTTATCTCTTCGAATTCCTCTCATTGAAATGGATGATGAAATAGAAGAAGAAAGGAAAACATTTCATATTTGAGGAGAAAATCTTGAGAAACGTTTACGGATTATTAAACATTTAAAATCAATGGCACAGGTGATAAAAATTTGAGATATTCAGACTATTTGTTAAATCAGATACTGTTTAAAATATTAAAATTGCTAAAAAATGATGGGCCGGATCAATGGTGGGGTGTAATGAAATATCGAAAAGTCCGAGGGAATGGAAGGAGGGATTGGATTGCTCCGTGGTCATAGATAAAATTACCTATCGAGTGAGTACCAGGAGAAAGATAGCAATACGGATATTAAATTGGCAAACAGTTTCTGCAAGCCACGGTTCCCACTGGGTTGTATCACAATCATGACAAGGGGTAATCAAACATCGCCCTATATTCTTAATAAATTTTTTCAAGTTTATATTACCTCTATCTCGGATAGGCGGGTGGCAGTCTATGAAGATAGAACATTGTCTTCGTAAAACCGTCTTTAAGGCCATCGAGTGTAAACTATATATGTGGATATTTCTCTTTGCTGGTTTTCTCACGAAAAATTTTTTCAACTCTGTTGTTACTGTGTTACACAGTTATTTTCTTTGGTACGAGTTTCACAGGCAGGGTCATAGTGAACAGTACTTAGGAGTTTAACTAAAAATATACTATGAATATTTATATTGTTAGTCTCCGTTTACGTAGCATGCAAGTATATTTTCAAATGAGTCTCTTATTTCATTCGGGTTAACCACCAAGCAGGGTTTTAGCCAGTGTGGTGGTAAACCCGACTTAACACTATCTCCCTTTTTTCAATTAGTGCTTGTGTGTGCATTCGTGCGTTCGGTCCTAAACCTGAGAAAGATTTGATATTTTGAAGCTGTAAATTTTAAGATGTAATTCCTAACGTCACATCGTAGCCTATAATTTCTTATATTAGGTAGTCTATTAGGTACACTATTTTAGCTTTTATTACGTTTTAACCACCGTATACAGATATTTTGTATAATTTTCGGTTTTATATTGTTAAGTGAATAAATGCATCACGGTTTTTAACTTTGTCCTCCCTGAGTACATTATGATATTTCAATCACAATAATATCTGTGTAATTGGAAATTATTGAGAAGAAAATATTGTAATCGGAAACAGAGAATGTGTGAAGTAATGAGGAGAGTGATGTGGAATAGCCAGAGGACAAAAAATTTGGAGTTTTTGCGAATGCCTACGGTAAATAAGGCGAAGCTAGTACAACTAATACATGAGTATTTTTACTTACATTATTTCACTGATAAATTTCATATTAGAAAATTGGTTTGATTTTATCAGACAAATTTCAAAATTCAAAGATATTTCTATTAATTCTTAATATTATCGTTCAACTAACCGTTTCTCTTCGTAACCATCGAGATATTTTAGAAAATGTTTATCTCCTGTAATTTTATTGTGAAACGTCTTTTTCTAAGTCTGTACGCGAAAATAATAATTGTAGTTACCACTGATTAAGTTAACTTTGTAGTTTTTCAGAAAACCTGACGCTACTAACGTTTTCGAGGCGTAGACGGCTTCATAAGTTATTTTAAAAATATATAAGCATTTAAAATACACAAAGTTTACTTCCCTGATAGGATGACAGGAGGCCAGACATAGATTGAAGGCTTTTTAAATGTGGGTGTGGAGAAGAATGGAGAAGGTGAAATGGACCGAAAGGAAAACACATGAGGAAGTACTAGAAATAGTGGGTGAGGAGAGGGGTTTGTTGAGAGAAATCCTATGGAGGCAGGAAAAATGGATGAAAGGCGTATTGAGCGGTAGTGGAATGTTGAAGAAGGTAATAGAGGGGAGAATGTTGGGCAAGCGAGGTAAGGGCAGGAACAGGATTGGGATGTTGGACGGGATGAAGGGAGGAAAGAAGTACACCGAGATGAAGAGGGACCTGATATAGATTGGTTTGATAGGTGGGGAGTCACAAAATGTTTATTTGATAGTTGTGTCCATCCAAAAACCTACCTTAACCGGTAGTTTACCTAATAAAAAAAGTTTATTTATTCAGGGATTATAAATTTTCACGCAGTAGAGCCGGAAACCATCGAAACCAATCACGGTTAACTCTTCTTCCGCGTGCGGAAAAAATACTTACCGGTAATTAAAAATTTGCTTAAAAAATTCTCTTGCTTCCGTCAAACTGAGTGCTCCGTGCTTCACACTGAGTATACTATATATTCACCGATACATGGGCTTTAAAAATTTAAATCTAATAACACCATTAAGATGGCAGAAAATAATGACCAATATGTCAAAATTTTCCAGGATTTCTGATGTGCCTTAAGATGAACCCAAATTATGAATAGTATAGTCTAACTCTTGTCAAAGAGTGCTAGTGATCTCCAGGATTTGACTAAAATTTCTCTTCATCAATTCGATTCTGGTTACTGAAGGACGTTCTTCCCCTACTGGTTAACCCAACCCCTTCCTGCAACCTCATCAGCGGAACGGATGGTCAAGCACAACCGCTCGTCTCACTGCTAAATCTCCCACGCAGCCTCAAAAATCTCAGCCGACTACCTCTTCATCTTATCCCTGTAGAAGCACACCAATCAGCGATCAATCAAACAGCCATTCATTTCTCGCCGTGGTGCAGGCGGACACATGGTGTGGGTGCGACGTAGAATCTATCAAAGCTCACCTCAAAGGATCGCTCATCAAGGGCTTCGTCGGGATTCCGGCTTTGGATTTCCTCGCTTGCCTCCGACAGATGGGTGGCCTCGCTTCATTCCTTCTCCCCTTCGTCCTTCTCTCAGTCGTAACTCCTCTGTTTAGCCGCTAAATTCATCCTTTTTTCTCTGTTTCTGTCAAGACTGCGAAACAGAATGAGAGGTTTCATCTGCGTTCCTTTCTTCGAGATCGTTTTTCTAGTGATCACTGCCCTTCTAGTAGGCGTACTAACTACCAGTTATTCCCATTAACTCCAAATTCTTTGTCCTATTAATAATCCACCATGACTTGCCTCACTTCTTTACACTCCTACTGTTCCTCTTTGAAATGTCTTCCGATCTTTCTCGGATATTTTAGTGTTTCACCATCGTTTTAACTTATCAATTCATATAGAAGCTGTATTTTCATCATTTTTTCGCCAATATATATATATATATATATATATATTTATAAAATATTTTTACATATAGTATATATAATTTTGAATTAACATCCATCATTCATCTAAGCTAATTCAGGTTCATGTCTCCCTCAAAGGGACTTGTCAACTAAGGCGCGTAATTTGAATCTCGAGAAAACAGAAGGCCGTTTGCGGGAGAGATTTCGTTAGTGCCACACTCCTCGTAGTTAGAGGGATTCGCGCCAGGCTTCGGATTAAAGGATGTACTCGATGGCATGGGATCGAGGTGGAATCAGGCGAGACTAAGCTTAGAATTGAAATAGGTGAACGCCTGAAGGCTTGCTCCTTAGAGAAGATTATATGGGAAGTCACAGAGCAAAAGGAACTACAGATTTCTTCCTCAAGTTGCATCGTTGTAAAAGTAAAAATTTTCAATAGAGTAGTATGGTAATTTTATTTCTAGTATTTTTCTTTTGGAAACTATTTAGGTGTTGACAAGAGGTTGACAAAAAGGTAAACATATTAACACGCATAGAAGAAATTTATCTAATACTATATGTATTTTCAATCAATTTAAGTAAAATAAATCAACAGGATAGGGTATTAGAGTATAATGTGTAGGTTATATCGGGTATGCGTTGGAGAAGTCTTCACCGTTTCAAAGCGAGAACTTAAAATGAAATGTTGAACGTTTAGCTGTGAAAAAATATAAGTATTACTAAAATCATCCCTTTTACAATGTCACCCCAATTTCTCTATTTTGGCCTTGTAAATTTGTCCCTCTGCTCTTCATGAAAATATTAACTATTGTATTTCATGATGGACAAATAAAATAGGTTTATCCATTTTTCCTTTAAAATTACAATGGCATGAACGAATTCATTGGATAAAACACCGCCGTGGAAAATCAAAAAAACGTTTTTGGAGAATCAGAAAACGTGTTTGGACTGAAATTGCCTTAATTATTTTACATGAATGAATTTTTATGTCATTAACTACTCTTTGAAAAATTGAAAAAAATGAATTCCAATCAGTTAAAATACTCGCAGACGAGTTTTTCTTTTTAAATTTCAAATGCAAGAAGTAGCTGGATAACGATCTATTTTGCTTTTTGCGAGTTATTGATGGATTTTATGCCTCTTATAAAATATATTTGACATCGCAATATACTTGTCAGATTAAATGTGGACATGGATGGGAAATGAGATTTTATATATTTTTATATTCGTATTGACTAATGGTTTTGGTATTGCAATGAGACCCCCTATACTACACGATGAGCCCCAGTTTACTATTAGATTAGCAAAAATAGTAATTATCCCAATGGCAACAACTGGATGAATATATTCGATGAATACAATTAGTTCAATTTTACCTGTTCTTGAGACTTTGACTTTCAAACTAATTAACTGCAACCAACCCTTTGTCATGGCTTATTGAAAAACAAAATTTCAATCAATGATTTTAATAACACTTCCATAGTATATTTATCCACCACACTACTAAATTATATTTTTTATGAGGTGCAGAGGGCGAGGTCAAATTAAGGTTTAGTGCATGTGCATATCACGATGAGAAAAACGAATCGTATTTCCCAGGACATTTTAGCAGTTATAAACGGGTTAAGACGTAAACTTTAAAAAATAATAATCAAAAACGTTAATGTACGAATTTTTAATATTTTGTCGAGGTGATTAAATCCTCCAACGGTGTATGATATATTGTCTTTAGTTTAACTTCAATAATGATTTCATCTCCAAAATATATTTACCAGTAGGAATACTTTTATCTTACATAAGTGAAATTGACATTACCTATGCCATTGCTTAGAAAGACCAGCGTGGTAATTTTCATTTTGCTTTGAAAAAGAAGTTTTGTAACCTCAATCATTCTTGCCATTTGTAATAGTGATATCAGTCCAAAATTTTTTATCTTCTACCATGTTAAGAACAGGTAATTACCGTCTATGATATATTTAGTTATACTTTACCAGTTACTTTTCTTGTTGTTTTATGTGAAAAATGCGAGGCGTGTTCATAAAGTAAGGCCCGTTTGGTCACAAGAAAAAATATACTCATATGAAACACATTTTATTGGCACTTTTAGTTAGATACAAACCTACTTCACTTATCTACATAATCGCCGTTCACTTCTAAGCATTTTTCGTACCACTGCACCAGCTTTTTTAACCCCTCTGCATAGAAACTCGCCGCCTGAGGGTTGAACCAATCGACAACGCCATTCTTGAGTTCCTCTTTGGTTTCGAAACGTTGTCCACCGAACCACTGTTTCAAGTGCAAGAAGAGGAAGTAGTCGCTGGGTGTAAGGTCAGGACTGTACGGTGGGTGGTTTAAAGAGTTCCCAACGACCCAAAAACTCTCGTCCACTGGATATTCTTTGCTCTTTGTGGTGGTCGGTGAGCTTTTTCGGTACCTACCATGCACGCAATGTGTGGTATCCGAGGTTTTCCGTAACAATATTGTAGACAGTAGTGCGTCCAAGTTGAGGAAATTGTTCAGCCAGGCCATTAATTGTCAATCGATGATCACATCGCAGTTTTTGTTCCACTTGCGAAACAATTTCATCGGCCAGAATACTGGGCCTACCACTTCGCTCTTCGTCATGGACATTTATTCGTCCATTTTTAAAATCACAGCACCATTTTATAAACTTTCCTTCACTCATAACTGTAGATTTATAAACTAGGCATAATTCCCGATGAATTTCAGCAGCCGACAATCCTTTTGCATACAATAATCGTATGACAGAACGCACTTCACAGCTGGCGGGATCAGCGATTGTCGCGGACATTGTTGTTTGCATGCACGGACAAGCAAACGACTTCTGAAACAAAACAAATGCTGCTATAGCTTCTCAATGAATCAGTAGATGGCGCTGCAGGAGCAAAACTGTGTTCTGAAGCGCCAATATTTAAATATAAGGAAACGGTACTTACTTTAAGAATACGCTTCGTATCATAAATGAATGCTCTAAATAAGCAAACTTCTTGTTCATAGGTATTCCTAATTTAAATAGCATTAAAATCACATGAATAATTGTGATTAAAATTATTACTCGCTATGTTTTATGCATTATTTGGTTGGATTTTTGGCTAATTTGACTTTATTCTTCCTAACTAATATATTCAGGAAAATCTTTTCCATGAGACACACATTGTGCTTTGTGACTATTGCACTTATGTTTTTATTCATACTCCCCGTTTCAGATTTTTACTGGAGGTTAATGTTTTTACATAAATATGCTTTGTGCGTAAATATAGCATACATTTACCTGGAATTAACTGTTTACCATAACTTGGTAAAATATTTTTAATTTTAGATATCCTGCAGTAATAGCATGAGTGTAACTGTCAAATCCCAGACTGCGCATCTCATTCCTAGGAAAGTTCCAATATGATTTAATATGACATATTCTATTATTTCTAATTTTTCTCGTTAAGATGTTGTTGTTAACATATTTTACCTCCTGGAACATAAACGTTGGCCATTAACCGTTGTGGAATCCCAGTTTTAACTTCGAAGTACCATCAATTTATCTTTCCTCTGGGAGGAATTGTATTAACAAGTTTCCGTAAATGAATTTATCTTTTAAAAAGTAAAACTGTTTTTACTTTTTACATTAATCTTTTGAATTTTAAAACCTTGAGGGACGAAGTTGAAACCTCGTTTTCAAAATACCTTTGTGCACATAACCGGAAATGTTTGACTTTCTCTAAATCCTCTGTATTTAATTGCATCCATATGAAAAGATTAGTATAAATATGAATTTCAACGGCGATTGGCGATTGATATTCATTTAAGACTCAGGATCACTAGCACTTGGATTAAATTTGGCCTTATAGCGTTATCGACAAAGCGTGAAAACCTTTTTAGAATTCATTTTGGTTGTTAAAATCCGAATGCGGGTGTCAAACAAACGTCATACGGTGAAAAAAGTACCTTCGCTCTACAAAGTTAAGAAAAATATTCAGTAGGTAGTGTACTGCAAACTGTTTTCATATATTCTTTATTTCATAAGATAGATAAGGTGAATGCATGCTGATTTAACTTTTGACCGGCAGTTTGTGAGTTCATAAAGTGATAGTGGAAAGAGTAAGCTAGAAGTAATAGCTATTTCTAAAGACTTACGGTAAATTTCCTACCAACTAGCAATATTTGAAAATATCTGTCTTCAGAAACGACTCTATATAATTCGCAACAACCTGACATATTTACGATTTCCATGTAACGTGTATTAAAAATCGGTCGTTTCTAATTTAAAATTATTAAGCTTGACTTAATATTAAAGATGAGCCTAAGTTGCATTAAAATCATATAAAACTTGTAACTCCTTATCTAAAATTTGTCAAAGACGCTTTAGGTGTTCTTTAACACTTGTAATAGCCACTTTTCAGTGAATACTGAAAATAAAAAGAAACAAATACTCTTGAATATACGTTTAAAAGAGAAGCAATCGACTATATGGGCAAGAACACACATCTGTATATTTACTGTGATTTTCCTCGTCCGTCATCTACAGTGTTTGCACAGCACTCATTCCACGCACGAGTGGAACCAACTTTTCATTGTACGCCTGCTTGCTTTGTGAGCGGGAGTGAGTGTTTGGGGGAGAGTATGGGGGCGTGTATATACCACAGAATGCTGCCAAAATGCCTTATGGACCATAAATCATGTGGTCCGTCTTTACGCCCTCCATCTATCCAGCTGCGAGGGACCAAAGGCCCTTACCCTTTTGTGCTCCCCCTGCTACTCCGACCGACTCGCCCATTACTCCTCCCACGCTCACCTCCCCACATTCACCGCTCTCAACACACGACCAATATCATACAGAATACCGCAACACTCCGCCACGTACGGTGGCCAATAACTTTCCGAGCTGCACTGTGGCGTCGCGGGCTGCATGGGGGTGGTCTTGTTTGTAGGATCTTTTAAGCGGTTGCGGGGCAAACGGATGGTGTCAATACCGAATAAAATTTATGTGGCCGCCAAGGTCCAATTTTTTATTATTTCACTTGGCACTCCTTTCCACCGCCCCTTCCACGCGAGAATGGGTTTTGATAGGCTCCCGGGCAGCCTTTCACGTAGCACCTACCCAACTCCACTCGCTTGAGACGCATATCTTTCTCCGCCAAGACACTTACTAACTCCGTAGGAACGTCTGGTTCGTGTTTTGTTCCCATTTTTATTTTCCGATCACCAATTTTTGAAAGTTTTTTGCCGAAAGTTATTTACTCTACCTTGGAACTGCGATATCTCCGGCGCCACGTGCAAAATTGTTTCGGCAGCTCTTCATGAAAGGCAATACAGTTAAGTATATTTTATAGTTCAAAGCATAGTATTTAAAGCATTTAAAAATAATGAGTTTAGTCCTGGAAATGCTTTCACGGAATAGACCTATCTTAGGAAGAATTTTGTAGGCCACAATGTTGAGTGCCGAATATTAAATTAATCAAGCTTTGTAATTTAGGCATTGAACCACGAAAGAAAAATGCTCTCTCTGTTAGAAATATGACTATCTTGCTCATAATGATACACTTCCTCAAATGCTTAACTTAAATGACTTTTTTAACAATACGAAATATGCTTACACTATATTTCCAAAGTATGGGCTTTTTGTACCATTTTTGCTGTTTTTCAGAAATACGTGATTACATCTCGTGAATATAGACAGTGAATTGTGATGTTTTATAATTTGTTCCTAAATAGTCAGGAAAAGCAGCCGAAGATGATAAAAAGCATCCAACATTATACCCATGAAGACTAAAAGAGTAGCACTAACCGTGTATATAGGATTTGTAATTTAGAGCTTTTATCAACCTGTGGATTTTCGCGGAGTTTTAATAATTAAAAAAACATAGTTATGCTATATTCATTATCGTTTTTATCCACTATACGACTTACATAAATTACATGAATCATGCTTTGATCTCGAATGTTAAAACAGAAGCTGGGATTAAAAATCGTACCTTTTCTTTGGGTTTTGTAGTCTCTCGTAATTTACAAGATGCGAAGGGATATAAGAGCATCCTATTCCTAGAAATTCCTCTTAATTTCCTTTGTGTTGAAAGCAGTTTTATTCCCCTAGAAACTGTAAGAAACAAGTAGGAGACTTAGGTTGAAAGATACGAGGATAAATAATGTTTGTAGTCCATTTCCAACAAACTTTATTTGTAATAATGAGATTTTTACTTGAAACTTTGATCCCCTATTTCTCAAAATAAATACGAAACATGTCGGCCAATTTTGTCTTTTGATTTAGCAACTCCATAATGGCATTGATACTAAATGTTCTAAAGCTATTGTTATTACTAATGGAAATAAGCGGATCGGATCACTCCGTTTGTCATTTGTATGTTGTCTACTGGAGGTAGAAAGGTTTCATCTAGAACTCTTTTCAGAGTTTTCCTTTTAATTATCTTCCAGGACCATAGATCCACTTTAACTAGGGTAAATAGAAACAATAGAGCAATTTACAAAGATAGTAAAGTGTTCGTCTCTGGTTCATTTTGACATCTCTTATTATTGGCAGCTTAGTTTCACGATGAATTGATACGCTAAGGTTTCTTAACTCAGCGTCCGGATTTGCTTTGACTCCTCTTTATGTGGAAGATTTACGGAATTCTCTTTATATTTCGGAGCATCTGCTACCTGGATTAATATTTAAAACAGGCGCTAAACGCCAATAGCTTGTACCTTATTATTCCTCTCTTACCTCATTTTCCTGTTGAAGCCACATAGGTTCATTAAAGAGGGAAATAATTATGGCTCTCAATATTTATCTCAAAGATCAAAGGACCTCAATTACATCACGAGGAATACTAGCCGAGTTCAGATTCATCAGCAAAGCTCCTAGAGCATGCGCTTAAGCAATATCTGGATTTCAAGATGATTTCATGAATCAATAAAATACACATACACGGTAATATAGCCTGATATGTTGTAAATTATGTCAAAAATGCAGCTCATTAGCTATCCCGTAATTTACTTTGTCACAGAATGTTACTGTAGAAAATAAAACAAAGTACTAGATTTCTAAATCATAATTCCATTTGCCTCTACTTTCTTTCCAATATCTGTAATTTGCCGATTAGAACTTACTTTACTGCGATGTGGGTATCAAACTGTGTCAAATGAAGTTAAAATAAATGTATTTTATTAGGTGGTCATTGGTCTGGAGGTTGCTAATTTTTTACCACAAACCCAAGTGAAATGTTTGATGGCGCAATTGGCCAATATATTCTCACTTATCTATATTCTACTGATGATTAAATATTTTTTTCATTGTACTTTTTATTTTTCTCGTGTTTTTCTAACAAATAATTATTTTATTTTAATATTTACTCATGTTAAAAATTATCATTAAAACATTTAGGTAGCCGTATTACTGAAATAATAATAAATAAGAATAAATTTTAAATACTGTGACCGAACTCATTTTGTTCATTAAATTACCTGACACTTCTTGGTTGTGACTTGCACGGTATGGCTGTTTCCAATTAAACAAAAAAAACTATTTATGTCAATTTTCTGCATCATATATTTTATCGAGGTATGTTTAATATCGAGGAAAGAATAATTTCCAAGAACGTAACCATTTTGATATTTTATGTACACTACCTTTGGGCTCACCTTTCCGTCCTAGTCTGGCTTTGAAATACGCCTGTAAATGGTAGTCAAACATTGCATGCAAATTGGATCCAGTTCCCTCACAAATTCTGTTCTTTTAAGTTCTTGTTAATTGATTCCATTTGATTATATGCCAGAAGAACTCTTGATATGGAGTGGTATTTGACCTGGAATGATTCCCTACCTCTTCCAGTTGGTAGATAACACAAAAAATACACATAGTACGAGGGCTTAAGTTTCAGGAGTCAAAAAAGGTGTATTTAGTGACGGTGATTTCGCCGGAGGAAATTAGCACGGCGGGACTTCCAGCGCCTATTTCACGTGGCAGAGGATAAAGAGGGATAAACAACGTTTAGACTTGAACCCAAAGCTCTTAAAACGTGTAGTTTTCAGTTTCCTCGCAAAGGCGTTGCTAATTAGCAACGCTGCTATTTGATGTTAGCACAGGTATACGAGACCATCCAAATATACATTGAAAATAGAGGGCTTGAGTATTTAGCAAATAAGAAAAAACGTTGAAACGTGTGGTTGGAGGGAACATGGTAATGAAAGGGATATCGTGAATGGTAAATGTTTATATTTTTCTTTTTTCTCAAAAGTATAATATATCAGATTAACATACCGTCAATTCAATTGTATGCCCCTTATCAATGAGCATCATAAAGATTATATCAAATTCGATACTATGTCCTAATAAGTCTTCATACTCATATATTTAATTAATATAATTTATTATATTTAATATCATAGTTTTTGTGTGACATTGGGTAAATTGTGTTTGTCTTCATTTTAGTCCGCTTTTTTGGTACCATTCAGTAATTCTTGGAGTTAAAATCGGTTTAGTCGAAGGAGGTATTTTATCATCAGGTCTTGATATTTCTTAGCATCAGAATGAATTGTTTCACTTTAATCAATACGCAATGTGCCAATTCACGGAAAAAGATGAATTTGCATTTAGTTCAATTTTACCTTCAAAGATCGTTTCATTCGAGACATTCATAATGAATAATGTACTCGAATTATTCGAGTGATGTCCTCATAAAGTGTTGTATTAAGAGGAATTGAGCGATTTGTTGGATTGAAGGGATTCGTGATGATACGATTATGGACTATTTGTCAATGCTTACACTTCTATGCAAAGTAATTCTCTCGAGATTTCGAGCCCAAGTATTTTGCAACGTAGATTAGTTGTGTTTACGATAACGACTGCATATCCTTTCGGATTAAGAAAATTCCAAAATGAAATTTACTAACATTTGAAGCATGCTTATTTCATATTCATGCGTTTATTTATCGGCACATAAAAACCGAAATTCTAACTCTTTAGCCTCTATAGGTTCTCACCCATGACTTCTTCAAAACTATTTCCACCTTAAAATAACCCTCAATGGCGACAATAATCTCCCATTTTTTACTTGCCCTGACATATTATTTTTCCAAGCTTGGACATCTGTTAACTTATATCCGTTAGCGTTCTACGTACTTATTGACTTTCCTTCGTTATCCAGATGAAAAATTTGAAACCTGACGTCCTCGCTATGGGACTCAGATGCCCTAATATCTAGGATGATATCTTTCTTCTAATCAGCCCCTTTGTTATCCACTATTCTGTGTTCGTAATATATACTTATATATCCAATATTGGGTGCCCACGATTTGTCACATAGCACTGTTTATCCGGAATTTCTTAGGCAATTTTATTTTGCCATTTTTGATGATTATTTCGTTAAGGTGTTTATATGATGGTACATATACAGGGTTCGTCCGGAAAATAAGTGTACTGATTTTTTCCCGCCTCTCCAGGCGCGCCCAGCACCGCTCTGACGAGCTGTGATTATAGGGGGGTATGTTGGCAAGCGACGCGGAAAAAGGCAGTCGGCTCTGAGCTGTGGTGTAGTGAGGAGCTCTGTTAACGCGAACCTCCACGCTCGACCCACGTCACGGAACGCGATGCCGAAGTTTTTGGAGCAGCGTTATTCCATAAAATTTGTGGTAAAGCTTGGAAAATCGTCTACCGAAACTGTCGGTATGATTAACCAGGCTTACGAGGAGTCAGCCATGTCCAGAAACATGATCTTTCGGTGGCACAAGATGTTCGTGGAGGGCAGAGAAGAGGTCGACGACGAACCACGGCCTGGACGCCCATCAACGACACTCACCGACGAAAATGTGCGAAAAGTTCGCGATGTACTGAACTCTGATCGTCGTCTTAGTGTTTGGATGATAGCAGAGCAGTCTAAAGTGCCAAAAACAATAGTGCACGACATTATTAGGGACCAATTACAGATGCGAAAAATTTGTGCAAAGTTGGTGCCGAAAGTGCTTAGTGATGATCAAAGACTCAATCGTTTGGAAATCGTGGCACAACTTGCGGATCATTGCAAAAATGATCCACATTTTTTAGAGAACGTTGTTTCGGGTGACGAGACGTGGGTCTTTGAGTACGACCCGGAGTCGAAGAGACAAAGTTCGGAGTGGCGTACCCCATCATCACCCCGTCAAAAGAAAGCTCGCATGAGAAAATCTCGGATCAAGGCGATGCTCATTGTCTTTTTTGACAAAAAGGGAGTCGTCCACTACCAATTTGTACCTGAACGACAAACTGTAAATGCTGCATTTTACGTCCAAGTGCTCGACAGGCTTCGAAAACGAGTCGCCCGCGTCCGGCCAGCGATCAAAAACATCTGGCGGCTGCATCACGAGAATGCGCCGTCTCACACCGCGCTTGTCGTGTCGGACTTCTTGGTCAAGCACGGCGTGATAACGCTGCCGCACCCGCCCTGCAGCCCGGACTTGGCACCACCGGACTTCTTTCTGTTCCCGAAGATAAAGAGGAATTTGAAAGGAACGCGATACGAGACTTGGGACGCCGTCAAAGAGGCCGTGACGACGTGTCTTCGAGAGGTTCCCGATGATGCCTTCGCGGGAGCGTTCCAGGAATGGGAACGCCGCTGGAACAAGTGTATCGACTCACAAGGGTCCTATTTTGAGGAATATTAGCTTAAGATATGTAAAAGTGTAATAATTTTTTTTTCCTGAGCTCAGTACATTTTATTTTCCGGACGAACCCTGTATCTTGTCCTATTCTTTGCCTGTAGTAATAAATTAACCTCAATGAATGGTAATTTATTTATAGATGGAAGTCAGATCTATCTCTTTGTATTCGGCGGAAAAACGCGATAAGACTACACGTAGTTTATCTTTGATTTTTGCTTGAAGAATTTTGTGTATCATAATGTCACTGTGGGTGTTCGATTCAGGAATTAAATTTAGAATTTTATGAAAGTGTGATGTCTAAATTAGTGTACAGGTTAAATTACTGGAATACCCGTATCGCCCTTGTGTATTTCGAATCGAATTTGAAACGCTAAATGAAATGAAATCTAAATGAATTTTGAATCGCTAATTTAGGATAAATTAATAGTGATCTGTAGTTAATGTCACAATCATAAACGGTTGTATTTTCCACTCACAATATCCTTAATAAATATAAATTAGTGTTGAGGTAGAAAAATTAGATGAGTATTGGATGGGAGAAGAATAACGAGAAACCGGAATGTCGGATGAAAACCGGGCCCGCCGATTTCATCCCACTCATTTTCGCAAGGAGGGGTAATTAGCTCAAAATCGTGACAATTCGACCTCACAGTGGCAGAAAATTGGGGAGAAAAAAAGTGAACGAAAGACGTTGATTTAGAGAAGCATTGCAGGAAGCATGAATAAAAAAAGAGATACTGGAATTTTATGGGAATGGAGGAAGAAGAGAAATAGATTAAACAATAAATGACAAGGTTTTAAATAATATCATAAGGGTTTCATTTTCACTCTTTGGAGAGATAAATAAATACATAAAGTGGTGAAGAAGGTGGCAGAGAAGATAGGATTTAGAGATATCGAGAGCGCCCAGTGTATGATAAAGGAATTGATAGAAAAAATTCCGTTCAATCCGTGCCAAATCAAAGCTTTTGCTTGCTAATTCCGTTAGTTGTTTTCATGTAAGAATTGTAACGTGGATGGGAAAAATCTGTAGAGCGTAGATGGAAAGGATAAACGGAGGGGTTGTGAAGTACAGATGGTGGTACGTAAAAGAGATATTGTATAACATCGTTATAATTATTACCCGGAGGGAATTAACCTGAAAATAGTCAGTGATATCCGCACAGCCTATATTCCAGAATGTATAATCGAGTTTATTGAAACTTACGTTACATTTCATTGAAACTTATAAATGAACTCACGATAGGAAGTTGTGTAAAACGCTGCATACGTTTCATAACAAATCCCTATCATATTTAATGGCCGCACTAGTTGTGAGGAAATAATTAACTTGTGTATACCCTAACAGTATCTTTCGGTACCTATGATTATATGACAAAAAGCAATGACGCTAACGAACGACTCGCTTTATTCCTCTGCATGAAACTTCCAGGATTATTTTGCGGTACCTATCCTTACTCGTGCGCTCTTGCATGTTTAGAATAAAAAGTATTCTCCAGTCTGTATTAACGTGTACGCTTAAATTCTACAATTAATTCATCAGCATATGCCCAGTCTAATTAATCGAACACATGCTAGAAATCCCCGACTGTATTTAATATATCCGGCTTTAAGATTAGAATTCACATAATTTTTATGGGCGTAGGATTATATACTATCATTTAATATATTTATTTGACTGCTTTATTTAGATAAAGATACAAAGAAAGAAGATTTCTCTACAATATTCGGCAATACTAAATAAAACACTTACATAATATTTCTAATAGACATACAGTCGCAGAATAAATTTAGTCACTCTTTTACGTTAAATGTGCTTCATTTTTAAAAGATCTTTTAATGAAAATTAATTTGTCAAACGATTTAGAAGTTGTTATGAGTAATTCGATATTTAGTGAATTTTTTCAACAATATAGGCTATTTGATATCACACTAGCTCATCAAGGAAAACATACAGCGGGGTTTGGCTGAATTTGAAGGACAAAAAAAATGTTGATGTTCCTCCAAAGTCATACTGACCAACCTAATGTTCTCAAACTCGATAAATTACTGAAAATTTTTGGCATCCATACATTGAAGCATTTGAATAAATTAAATTAAAACTTTATCATTCATACAAGATAATAATCGTCCCGTATCACATATTGTAAATTATCTTCTTCCTTTTCATAAAGTTTAAAATTATTTACCAATGGCTCACCTATCAAAATAAGTATGATCGTTTACTTGCCCGGTGGAGGAAATGTGTAATTGGTATCTTGTATTTAACCAAGGCGTGGAATGTTTTCCCTTTTGACGTGGGACTTCTCAATCGTGGGAGTTCGATTGCAAGAGGCGAATAGAATGAGGGACATTCGGTTGGAGGGAGAGTGAGGAGATAAAAGGTGCGACGTACTAGGAGTATACCTTTGGATGTGTGTGTGTGTGTGTGTGTGTTGGCGGAAAAAATGCGTGGCAAGGGGAAAGAAAATGCACTCGATGTGCTTTGGACTAACGGTTTTCTGAGATGGCGGGCTACGAAAATATACAGTGTCCCTGGTAAAATACAGGGAGGCGTTCAGGTTAGAAATTGGAAGGCGTTAAAATGGAGTGGGGGAGACACAAAGGAATAAGGACTATTTGTCAAAGCGAAGTGCTCATCAAATAATTTAACATCTAGCGTAGTGAGAGACGGAATTGCTCTGAAGTGAGTGGGAGGAAGACGCGGCGGAAGCAGAAGAGGTGGCGGAAGACGGCGAGAACCGGGCGGAAAGCGCTGAGTAGGGGATGGGGGGGGGAACTGGTTTAGAAGGATCTCGACTTTTATGAGGGTGATTTCCTTGTCGGTAACCAGCAATGACCACACAAGCACACATACATGCACTCTCTCTCTTTCATTTCATTTCTGCCTCCCCGCACTCTCTCCCCACGGGGATCTTTCCCACGTGCGGTCAACCTCTTTCGGTTACATTGCTCTTTTTCGGCCTCAACACCCTCTCCATTTTCGACCCGCCGAATATCTTCATTCCCTCCACCTCTGTCTGCAGCCAAATATGTTACATATTTTAAACCTCGTCTGTAACCCTCGCACCAAACCCATCAAGATGTCCCTTGATCTCTTCACCTCTTGCCTAGTATTCAAATATATAGTACTTGTATTTTTCTAACTGTAAGCTTTCATTTCCAATATGCTGAATAATCAATCTGTGAAACCTCGTGGGAAAGGTTCGAGTTTTAAGCGCAGCAGGGATTTTTCAAGCAAACAATTATAATAAATGATCAATATTATGGGTGTCGAAAGACTGGCTATGAGAAAAAAAGGTGATATTATTATATTCATTAATCATCTATAATGACTTTACGGCAACACTCCTTGCCCACTTGCCTCTAATTTTCAGAAACAGAGAAAATATAAAGAAGCTATGCATACGACCTTTATTGGAGCATTAATAAAAATATTGAAGCATTGATAAAAATGTTATTATCATATGAATGAGCGGATGGTAAAAAGCAAGACTAGAAGTAAAACATCGGTGAGTTAGAGTATTTCAAGGGATATAAGTGAGAATAGAAATTAAAGTAAGAAACAAATAGAAAAAATCGTGATGACAAGCTCCATTAGGAAAACAGAAGGTAGTTAAACAATTGGTAGGAGAGTGTGTAATTGAAGATTGTTAGGATGTGTCAAAATGGGAAGGATGAAGAGGAGTTCAAATTGAAATGATAAGCGGTTAGAAGAGTAATACATTATTCCCTCTGGATATTTGATCAGAATTTCCAAAGAATACTTTCCGTGGAAATTTTATGCTCCTATTTGGATATCGAATAGTCTACCGTTTAAGGTTTACTTATGCATCGGGTGGACAAAGGCAGTGTAGTCCTACATTTCTTAGTCTCAATAAACATGTCAAAACCCTTTATCCTACACTACAATAAACTATTTTTCATTTACGCACATCTCTTCATTCCGTCCAGCATTCAAAACCGCGTGAATATAGTATACGAAGTATATATTATACATAAAAATATATACTTCGCATAATATAGTATATAATTAATTAATGATAATATAAACGTTGGTAAAAGATTTCGTATTTTCCCGGCGTATCAGCTGTGTAAATTCCTCTCTGGTCCTCCACCGGGTTATATCCGGGATGGACGATATAACCCGGTGGAGGACCCAAGAGGAGTGTAAACAATATATACGTTGCCTATATTGTTGGTAATACTATTTTGTATTAGGCATATAGCATTGGCGATGAAGAACCATCCTTCGCCACAGTGAAACGCTGGTGTAACGAATTCCATCATGGCTGCAATTCCCTCACCTACGGAAGTCGTGAAGATCATTCAGAATCAGTTGATGTGCCAGAAAAGAGGGATGCTGTGTATGAAGTAGTATAGGAACATCGTCATGTGACCTGTCGTAAAATTGACACATCCTTGAGGATTAGTATGACGAGCGTCAATGAGATATTGCATGAACATTTAGCTGTGAAAAAATTTGTTCCCCTTGGATACCGTATAATTTTACAAAAGTTCCAAAATATGCTCGTGTAAATTGCTGCAAAGAAATGCTCAATAAATACAATAGCGGTGCATCAAAAGCTGTGTATAACATCTACAAAGGTGGCGAATCTTGTACCTTTGCGTATGAAATCGACCTAAAATAGCAATCCACTCTATGGGTCTTCCAAGACGAGCCAAATCTGAAAAAGGTTATTCTTGCGAAAAGGGATACGAAGCACGTCGAATCTAATGATGGCCTGTTTCATGAGAATAACTAGACATGTGGCAACCGAGCCATTTGAGCAACATAGAACCGTGAATGCTAAACGGTACACTAGCAGTTATCTGCCATAAGTGCTTGGGGAATTAAGGGAAAAGAAGAGGCGATGAAGGTTAGACATCGGCGACGCTTCTTCAACATATCACTGCCTGCAAACTCTCATAGATTGACTGAAACAACTATCAATTTGACTGGCAAAAGCGTCGAATTGATGGGTCATTCTCCAGAGAGACCTGATTTAGCACCAAATGACTTGAATATTAGACTTAAATATAAATATAGCTACCATCGTGTGTGTGTATCTACGTATTACTTCACACATTAAAATAGATACAGGAAAAAGGGATAGGAAAAACACATCCCCTTCCCTTAAATATATTTCTTTGTTTGAAGTAATATTTGTTCGTCGTATGGCGGGATTTCGTGTTTGAATGAAATATACGAGTATATATGTACGAGGGTCATCCGGAAAGTAGTACCCGTTCGTGAAATAAAGACACAAAAGTAAATATTAACAAACATAAAAAATTTTATTTGAAAGAGGATACTTAAAACTACTTCTCAACATAATCTCCAAGCAAATTAAGGCATTTGTCATAACGTGTGACAAGTTTCTGTATTCCTGCTGCATAGTCCTTCGCCGCCAGCTCATTGAGATACAGGGTCACTCCTTCTTTAAGTTCTTCATCGCTGTCAAATCTTTTTCCTGCCAAAAAGTCTTTAAGCTTTGTAAAGAGATGAAAATCTGAAGGGGCCAAGTCCGGGCTATACGGTGGATGGTCGAAAGTTTCCCATTTGAATTGCTGCAAAAGTTTTTGTGTTATCCCATCTGCATGAGGCCTGGCATTGTCATGAACGAGAATGACACCAGTAGACAATAGACCTCGCCGCCGATTTTGTATTGCCCGCCGTAATTTCTTTAATGTTTCACAATACGCATTGGCATTAATAGTGTCTCCACGGGCCATAAAATCAATAAGCAATACACCTCGTCGATCCCAGAAAATGGTTGCCATGAGTTTCCTGGTGGACAGAACTGTCTTGAATTTTTTTGGTTTGTTTGGTGAATGAGCATGATGCCACTCCATTGACTGTCGTTTACTCTCAGGTGATGCATAACAAACCTATGTTTCGTCACCAGTAATTATGCGAGTCAAGAAAGAGTCTCCTTCATCAGAATAACGTCCCAAAAACGTCAGTGCTGCAGCCATACGCTTGGTTTTGTGCTCATCTGTAAGCATGCGAGGGACCCATCTTGCACAAATTTTTGCATAATGCAGATGGTGTTTAACAATTTCATGAACAATTGTTCGAGAAACATTGGGAAAATGCTCACAGATGTCATCAATTGTGACGCGCCGATCGTTCCTCACGAATTCGTCAACTGAGCTCACCAGTTGGTCTGTAATGACAGACGGTCTCCCCGAACGCTCATCGTCGTGTGTGTTCCCCCTCCCCATGTTGAAGTTGCGACACCACCGCCGAACAGACGACTCGTCCATTACATTGTCTCCATACACCTCCTTTAATTGGCCATGAATATCACATGGGCGAACGTTTCTTGCATTGAGGAATTTAATCACTGCCCTCACTTCACAACTGGCGGCGTTCTCAATTTCTTGAAACATTGTAAACAATCACAGAAACAACACAGGCAATGCTAGCGTCACGCAACTTGGCTCAGAGAAGGCAGACAAGCCACTGAAGCTATCTGACCTCGTCCAGCGGCTACTCGCGTCGTCAGCACTTCATGCGGCACAAACGGGTACTACTTTCCGGATGACCCTCGTATGTATGTATATACACACATATATATATATATATATATCTATATATATATACCAAAACACAAAAGAGGAAAAACTCCATACTACCATCTATAACCTCCCCCCGCCGACCTCTCGCGGGGTTTTCCCCGAGAAGTACCCGCATTCTAGAGTCTCTATACCCGCCGCCCCCATGCCGCCAGACGATGAGACGGACTCCGTTAGCCACGTGGTTAATCTTTCGTCCAAACCCCTTAACCCAAATCAAACTTCTCTTTTAAACAAGGGCCTCTCTTTCACCCCCACCCCCAGAGTAAACCACGTAAGAATTCTCGCAGACGTACTGCGTTTTTGCCGGAATCTCCGGTGGAAGGCTTTTTGGGAGTCGCAACCGGCACCCCAGCAAATCTCCAGACCCCTTCACAACGCCTTACAGAAATTCAAGCCGGCTTCAGCCCAAGAACCCAGTCCCCTCCCCTCAAATCATCCAATTGAAATTTTTATAAACCTTCTCTTGTCCAGAATCGCCAACCCGTCTTTCCTCAAGTCCCTTAATCCTCGATCTAACCTGTCCCCTACCGAATCCTCAGAGCTAAATAACTTAATGAAAAATCCTAACATCATCATTACTTCCGCAGATAAAGGGTCAACGGTTGTGGTCTTAAACAGATCAGACTACATTAGGGAAGCTGAAACACAACTCTCTGACACCTCTTCCTACCAGCAAATCCCCGAAGATCCAAATCCCGCACTTCAGGAGGACCTAATTGAATTTCTTAGTGCCAATGGGCCGAATGAGGGTCTATCTCCTTCAGACTTAGCCCTCCTCTCCCCTCCCCACCCACGCACTCCTCATTTCTATATCCTTCCGAAGATTCACAAGCCGGGTAATCCTGGTCGACCGATTTTATCCTCCCGTCACTCCCCAACAGAAAGAATCTCGGCATTTGTAGACCACTATCTCCAGCCGATTGTCCAGGCCCTACCATCATTCACTAAAGATTCCTACCATTTCCTGGATCTCCCTCCCTCCAGATGCCGAGATCATTATGGCCACTATAGATGCCACGTCCCTGTACACATCCATTCCCCACTCAGAAGGTCTCTCCGCCCTCCAACACTACCTCTCCCAACGCCCTGAGCCACACATCCCCAGCACAGATTTTCTCCTCAGCCTTTCCGAGTTCATTCTTACCCGCAATTCCTTCTCCTGTAATGATAATTTCTACCTACAAATCAAGGGTTGTGCCATGGGTAGCAGGTTCAGCCCGTCCTATGCAAACCTCTTTCTTGGTCTCGCGGAGAATAAATTCCTGTCACAACAACCCCTGAAACCGCTATTGTGGCTCAGATATATTGACGATATTTTCCTTCTCTGGCCACATGGTCCTGATTCCCTGAAAACTTTCATTTCCAACCTTAATGCTTCGTCCTCTATCTCCTTCACGTCTACAGTTTCCTCCTCCCAAATCACCTTCCTAGATGTAAATACATCATTTTTAGACCATAAATTTCACACATCCGTACATATAAAACCCACAAATAAACAACAGTACTTACATTTTAGCAGCTGTCACCCATACCACACCAAACGTTCCATTCCTTATTCCCTTTCCATAAGGGGTCACAGAATTTGCAATGACCCTGACTCCCTAGACAATTTCCTCATAAATTTACACCATTCCCTCCTCAAACGAGGTTATCCTGAATCCCTCCTGAATAAGAGGATCCGTAGGCATACTTACACTCCCAGACCTTCCACCACCGCGAAAAACCACCCTCTTTCAATTTGTACCACGTTTCTCCCTGGCCTAGAATGTCTGCGTTCTATCCTAAAGGACCTCTATCCTATCCTCAAAAACCACAATTCCACCACCAACCTTTTCCCCAAATGCCCCTCTGTCACTCTCAAACGCCCCGCCAATCTATCAGATCTTCTAAAATCTACCAATCCACTTCTTAAATCCTCGCCCCGTTCCAAAATCACTCCCAGACCCTGCAATAAACCTAGATGCAAAACATGTCCTATTTTCCTAACCAGAATCCCATCCCTCTCCCACCCGCTCTTTAACTCTCTCCCACCAATTCCCTACTCATCGTGTACCTCCAGCAATGTTGTCTACCTACTCAAGTGCCAACTTTGCCCTGCCTTTTACATTGGACAGTGTACCACACCCCTCAATATTAGAATCAATAATCATAGAGCCTCATGCAACAATTCCTCCCTTATTGGTATGCTCCCAATCCCCAAACATGCCTCCGAACACAACGCTGCCTTTGACCAATGTTTTAAAGTATCCGTCTTAGCATCCCTCCCACACTCAGACCCTCCACTGAAACTCAAAACATTAGAGCTAGCTTTCATCTGGCTCTTGGATTCCTGGAATCGCCCAGGTATTAATATTAGACATTAATTGCCCCCTTTATGCATATTATTTCATCCCCCTCCGCCCCCAACAACTTCCATATCATCCCCACCTTTTTTAAAATTCCCGCGCCATACACTACCCCTCCAAACTCCTCACCTCGAATGCCTTCCCCCCTTTTTTCCCCCCTTTTCCTTTCTTTTCCCCTCTTTTCCCCTCTTTTCCCCCATTTCCCCTTCTCCTTCCTACCATTGCTTTCGGGCCCTCCTCTGCCTCAGTTCTGTTCCTAATTCCTCTTGAGAAAGGTGGTTGGACCACCGAAAATTCGAGAACCAGTGAGTTTTTCCTCTTTTGTGTTTTGGTTTCTGTGTTTGTTATGACTATCAGTGAATTTACATTACACGTTTGTGGGTTTTCCAAAAAAGTGTATATATATATATATATATTTTTTTTTTTTTTAGGTAATCTACCGGTTAAGGTAGGTTTTTGGATGGACCCAACTATCAAATAAACATTTTGTGACTCCCCACCTAGCAAACTAATCTATATCAGGTCCCTCTTCATCTCGGTGTACTTCTTTCCTCCCTTCATTTCGTCCAACATCCCTATCCTGTTCCTACCCTTACCTCGCTTGCCCAACATTCTTCCCTCTATTACCCTCTTCAACATTCCACTACCGCTCAATACGCCCTTCATCCATTTTTCCTGCCTCCATAGGATTTCTCTCAACAAACCCCTCTCCTCCCCCACCATTTCTAGTACTTCCTCATTTGTTTTCCTTTCGGTCCATTTCACCTTTTCCATTCTTCTCCACACCCACATTTCAAAAGCCTCCAATCTACGTCTATCCTCCTGCTTCAGCGACCACGTTTCCGCGCCGTACATAGCTACGCTCCATATCAGAGTTTTTACGAGTCTTGTCTTAACATCCTTACTCAACGTCCCCGTCATCAACTCCCTCCTCCTTGAGAAAGCCTCCTTGCCTAGCGCAATTCTTCTCCTTACGTCCCTACCACTTTGACCGTGTTGGTCCAAAACACTTCCGAGATATGTAAACTGTTCTACCTGCTCTATTTTTTCCCCTCCTATTTTAATATTTAGCTTATCCTTTTTCTTTCTGGAAAATCGCATAACCTTTGTTTTATTAATATTTATTCTCATCCCATATTTATCGCACTGAACCTCCAATTCACTCAACAATGCTTGCAACCCATTGGCTGACTGAGCAACTAATGCTTGGTCATCAGCAAACCTAACCGATTTTACGAATTCCCCTCCGACTTTCATTCCTACCTCCAGTTCTTCCCATGCCTCTTTAATCATTTCCTCTACATATACGTTGAACAGTACCGGTGACAATGGGCAACCCTGCCTTACACCTCTTCCTAACACTGCCCATCCGGACTCTCCGTTCCCCACTCGCACCTGAGCAGTCTGAGACATGTACAGGTTGCGGATCAGTCTCCTGTCCCTCCAATCCATTCCTATTTTCTGCAATACACGCATTAATTTTTCCCAATTCACTCTATCAAACGCTTTTTCGAAATCTACAAAACAGGCAAAAACGTCCTGATTGTATTCTATATTCCTCTCGACTAGTGATCTCATAACTGCAATGGCATCACGCGTACCTCTTCCTTTCCTGAACCCAAACTGATCATCCCCTAAGTAATCATTTGCCTTACTCTCTATCCTTTTGTTGATGATCCTGAGAATAACTTTAGCTGCGTGGGATATCAAACTTATTGTTCTGTAATCCTCACATGACGAAGCCTTTGCCTTTTTTGGAATAGGAACTAACACCGATCTCACAAAATCTTCCGGCCAGATTCCTTCCTCATAGATACTACGAATCAGTCCATATATGGCCTTCTTCCCACCTTTCCCTAACCATTTCAACATTTCTACAGGAATATTGTCCACCCCCACAGCCTTATTTGCTTTCATCTCCTTTAATGCCCTTTCTATTTCATCGTCGAGTATGCCTGGACCTAAGCTATCTTCTTCTACGTCATGTTCCTTTTCTATGTCTAACCTTGTCGGCCTAAGTTCTTTACCATACAGTGTTTCTATATATTCCTTCCATCTCTCTTGGATTTTTCCTGGTTCAACTATTATCTTACCCCATTTATCTTTAACTGTTAGCACACATCTTGCCTTCTTACTTCCCGATAATAACTTAACCTTGCTGTATAGAGCACCAATTTCACCCTTCTTCTGTAAACTTTCCATATCCTCGCATTGGGTTTTCCACCATTCTTCTTTTGCTCTATTTGTGGCCCTTCTCAATTTATTGTTTAACTCTTTGTACTTCATTTTGCCTAACTCTGTGTTTACATTTTTCCATCTTCTTCTCTCATCCATCTTTGCAATCATCTCCTCCGTTACCCATGGTTTCCTTATCCTTTTCCCATTAACGGTTCCTATAGTGTCTTTAGCGGCTTCCAATATCCCTTTCTTGATACATTCCCATTTTTCTTCGATAGTACTCAGTTCTTTACCGTTATCCATCATTTTCTCTATAGCCTCCTGATACTCCTTCCTCGTTAATTCATTTACTGCTTCTAAATTCCATTTTTTAGCCCGCCGCCCTTGCCTTATCTTCTTGAAACGAACATTACATTTCATAACAACTAAATTGTGGTCAGAGTCCGCATCCGCTCCTGGGAAACTGTGCGAATTTATCACACTGTTCCTAAACCTGTGCCTAACCATAATATAATCTAACTGATACCTTTCTGAGTCACCTGGCATTTTCCATGTATACCTACGCCTTTTGTGGTGTCTAAACCATGTGTTAGTGATGACTAACCCCTGTCTCCTGCAGAATTCAATTGCTTTCTCCCCGCGTTCATTTCTCGTGCCTAACCCATAGTCCCCCACCTCACCACCATCTCTTCCTTCGCCTACCGTCGCATTCCAATCCCCCATCACTATCAAATGTTTCCCTGCAGGAACACTCGCGATGATATATTCTAACTCATCATACATCCTATCGACTTCTTCCTCCTTGTGGTTGCTCGGTGGCATGTATACCTGAATAATGACCAAGTTCGTCGGCTCTGCTTTAATCTCTACGAGTAAAATTCTATCTGTCGCTTGCTCTATTTTGACTACGCTTCTTCCTACCCCTTTATTTAAAATTACGGCAACCCCTCGTTGGCTCTCGTCCCCGCCGCTGTATATTACTCTATAATTGTCACTCCAATATATATATATATGTTTTCCTATCCCCTTTCCTTATGCCTATTTCTATGTTTGAATGAATATTTGTCCGCCGTATGGCGGGACTTCGTATTTGAATGTATATATATATATATATATGTATATATATACATTCCTACTCCATATACCTTTCCTTCACCCCTCCCCCACTACCTGTTTTTCCCCTCTCCCTCGTCCCCTACTCTCTCTGCACCACGTACCCTTTTCCTCAGTCATATCTTATCTTCCGAAGAAGACGGAGCTCGAGTCCGTCGAAATTATCAAGATATTTGTGAGTGTTCTTTTTATGTGTTCTCGTGCTGTGTGTTACTGTCTAAGTTTTATATATATATATATATATATATATATATATATATATATATATATATATATATATATATATATACACACACACACGAGGTATATTCAAAATATAACGAGAATTATTTCATTTCGCAGGCTTGGAGAGTCCGATTGTCAAACTTTCTTTGTATTATGTTCGTATACATGCCCCTGAAATATGATAAAACGTTTAGCAGCTTTCATTGTGGACCTTGCGTCTTGCAGACACTAAGGATAGACGTGTTTTATGAGCTCGGCGATTTTCGTTTGTTAAAAGAAATGGATCAAAGATATTTTTATCAAATATTGGGTAAAAAATGAAATAAAGTGTAACAAAGTGTGTAAAATGTTCACAAACCCCAAAGTTGAGTCTGCTTGGAGTAAATCATGAGTTTACGAGTGATATAGGCGTTTCCAAGACGGCCGTCAAGACCTTGAAGATGAAGAACGCCCTTGACGGCCCAGCACATCAAAAATCGATGAGAACGTAGAAAATGTAAAAGAAATGGTTGTGGACGAATGCCATATCACAATTAGTGAGGTCGCTGATGATGTTGGCATATCGATTGGATCATGTCATGACCCAATGTTATGTTTTTTCCATTTTTTTGGGCATGAAACGCGTGGCAGCAAAATTAGTTCCAAAATTGTGGAATTTTTAACAGAAACAGCGGCATCATACATCCATACACCCACCTTACCTCCCCATTCCTTCTAATATATAAAGAAAGATTTTGGCTTGTATTTTATCTGATGATGACGCTGAGAATCGAAACCTAGGTAGTGATTAAAGAATTTTATTTGGAAAAAGCAAGTGTTTCTTTTGAAAATAAGAAACAGCGGGGAATGGAAGTTGCTCAGGAATCACTAAATGAAGTGAACGACGATGCAGAATTACTTAAACGTATTATAACTGGTGAAGAAACATGGTTTTATGGATATGACGTTGAAACTAAGGCTCAGTCGTCCCAGTGGAGGCATTCTGGCTCACCAAGACCGAAAAAGGCTCGACAGGTGCGGTCGAACGTAAAAGTTGTGCTCACTGTGTTCTTCGATTTTAATGGCATAGTTCATCAATAATTTCTTCCGCCAGGTCAAACGGTCATCAAGAAGTCCTACCTACAAGTTGAACGCCGTTTACGTAGAGCAATGCGAAAAAAACGCCTGGATCTTTGGAAAAACAATTCATGGCTTTTGCACCACGATAATGCACCAGCTCACGCTTCATTGCTTGTTCGTGAATATTTGGCCAAAAACAGTATTGTAACGATGCCCAAGCCTCCATATTCATCAGATATGGCTCCGTGTGACTTTTTCCTATTTCCAAAAATTAAGAGAACCTTGAAGGACCGTCGTTTTACATCCGTAGATGATATTAAAAGCACATCGCTGAAATAACTAAAGGCTATCTCAAAGATCGAGTTTGAGAATTGTTTAGAAGATTGGAAGAAAAGCTGGCACGAGTGCATAATCTCCAATGGGAACTACTTCGAAGGTGACAACATCAATG